>CM055122.1:46930412-47169573 GCA_029206835.1 Rana muscosa | reverse complement strand
CCTGAGCGAGTGTCTGACAGTCTGTGTCACTCGCAGGCCATGGCTCCCGGCGCTCCCCGCCCCCTGCCTAACCGCGGCTCCCTGTGTTCCCCCGCCGAACCCGGAAGTAGACGGAGCCTCAGCACGGGGGGATCACTTCCGGTCCGCGGCTCCCTGTGTTCCCCACCCCCTGCCCGGCCCGGATGTGGACGGAGCCCTTGTGCGGGAGGACCGCTTCCGGTCCATGGCTCCCTGTGTCCCTCGCCCCTCGATCGGCCCAGAAGGGGGCGGGGCTTCAGTCCGGAATGCGGAGGGGGGTTGGATATTCCCCGGTCCCCAAGCCGTGTCCCCTGAGCCAAACCGGAAGTGGATGGCAGCGCTGGGGACACGGCAATGTGTGGAAGTGACGCCGACGAGGAAATTCCACAAGGTCAGTCTGCGGTATGGGGGAATGTGGAGGTGGGTGAGCTGCGTGAGGACTGCCCGGCCATGCAGTATATCAGGGCTCTGGAGTCCTCGCAGCAGCAGAGGGAGTGCCAGCCCCCAGTTAACCCTGATGGGGGTCATGTTGTGGGTCATGTTTCTGGGGACCCGGCGGGGCAGGTTAACCTGCTGGGGAGCCAGACAGTAGCAGCCCCAGGCAGAATTTCAGGGGGGGATCCACCTTCAGTTGTTGGGGTGGGGGGGGGTCGGGAGGTGGTGGTCACCCTGGGGGGGTGGGGTCTGGGATTGGGTCCCCTCGGGTGGACCCTGGTCCTGAGGATGCGTCTGCGGAGGCCTCTGCTCCTGCCGCTGGGGGAGCATTAGGGGGCTCGCAGGAAGAGAACCTGCTTGGGGCACTGAGGGAAGGAAGGTCCTTCGCACGAGTGGCTGGGACCAGCGTCCCTCTGGGTCCCCTGTATGGCCAGTTTGGGGCCCAAAATTTCCGGGCTCCGCCAGCTGGTCATTTTCAGGGGGCCAACTCCTGGTCTAGGGGTACGGGGGGCCCGGAGAGGAAAAGACGCAATGTGGTGCAGTTAAGGTGGGAGGGACCTGATCAGTGCCCTAGCAGAGGGCAGGTGGTGGATTGGCTCTTAGGGATGCATTTTAAAGTTGCAGATCTCTTTGCAGTCATCCACCCCACCGGATCAAAGGAATTTGATGTGAGCTTCGTCTCCGTTGTCAATATGGAGCTCTTTATTACCGTCTATGGGCTCCTGAGAGGGTCGGACCCCTGGAAGAATTTTCGGGTGGTCCCCCTCTCTAGACAAGAGGAGACAAAGTCTCTAACCATCCTCGTGAGGAACGAGTCCCTCCCCCCGGAGGACATCACGACCTGGCTCAGTAGGCATGGACAGCTGCAGGCTCCGTTGAGGAAAAATCTAGATGAGCGTGGGGTCTGGAACGGTGCGTGGTCGGCCAGGATCCGGTTGAAGCGCCAGGGCAACAGTGTCACGCACATCCCTGGTAGCGCCTTTATTGGCCGGGACCAGATCCTGGTCTTCTACCCCGGTCAGCCCCGCCGGTGCTTTAAGTGCGGGAGCCCGGCGCACCTCAGCGCAGATTGCATCATGCCGAGATGCGTGAGGTGCAACGGGTTTGGGCATGCTCCGGAGACCTGCAGGCTGATAGTCTGTAACCTTTGTGGGGCACTGGGTCACCCCTTCAGCCGCTGCCCTAAGGCTTTTAGGGGCGGTGCGCCTGGGGGGGATGGGCCAGACCCAGCCGCTGAGCCAGCAGGTCAGCCTGCGGGGGAGGGCTCGTCTCCTCCGGCAAACCACGAGGATGGGTCCGGGCCTGGGGGTACTGCGGGCCCTCCCCCCCAGAGGCAGAGATCAAGCAGACGCAGACAGAGCAATGTGGGGGCCTCTGGGCCGGTGTCTGGGGGTTCACGTGGGCCAGTGCCGCCTCCTGTGGTCACCGAGCCCCGGGAGGGTCCTAAGAGGCCCCTAACCAGGGACCACCCAGCTCCCCAAACTCCTTCTTCTCCTTCCCCCCTCCTCCTCCTTCCCCCTCCCCCCTCCTCCTTCCCCCTCTCCCCCCCTTGCCCCCCTTGCACCTCTCCTTCCCTTTCCCCTTCCCCCCCTTTCCTCCCCCCCTCCTTCTCCCCCTCCCCCCTCCTCTCCTCCTCTCCCCTCCTCTCCTTCCCTTTTACCCCCTCCAGATCAAGAAATGGAAATAGCAGAATCCCTGAAGGGTCCCTTTAAACGTCCTAAGGATGCCCTAAGTGGGCAGTCCGAGGAGGATGGTGCTGGGGAGTCGCAGGTGAAGGGGATGTGGGTAAAAAAAAAAAGAAAAAGGGTACCGGGCAGGCGGAGGTTGCTGGCCCACGGCCCGGTGTAAACAGGGATAGTAGGGTTTGTGGCCCAGTTAAGCTGGGGAATAGGTATGGAGTTTTTTCCTCGGACTCCGAGGAGGATTTCAACTAGTGTAGTGCGGGGGGAATGCAAGCCTTAATCACTAAGGATGGTGGTACCCTCTCCAATACGCCTTGTGACCATTAATGTTGCAAGTGTGCGTTCTGCGGCGGCTCGTTTCATGGCCTTCGATTTTCTCAGCCGAGTTGAAGCTGACATTTTGTTTTTGCAAGAGACCTGGCTGGCATCGGTGGCAGAGATGCATCTAGCAAAGAGGGAGTGGAGGTGCGGGCCCTCCCTCTGGTCTCTTGCGGCCGAGCCCTGCAGTGGAGTTGCGGTCCTTTTTAAGACTGGTCCGGTGGCTTGTCGACGAGTGATTGAGGTAGAGGTCGGTAGGTGCCTGGTGGTGGACGCCGTCGTGAGGGGGCAATTCCTAAGGCTGATCAACTTCTATGGCCCTCAAACCAAGAGGGACAGGAGGAGCCTCCTCACGATGGTCAAGCCCTACTTGTTTACGTCCCAGCAGGTGGTCTTTGGTGGTGACTATAACATGGTCACCAGATCAAAGGATTGGGCAGGCGCCTCAGGCCCCTTGGGATATGATAGCATCTTTTTGAATAGAATAGTAAGGGAAGCCGGGTTGGTGGATGCACATGTTCAGTGCCTCCCCAACCACACTGGGTTCACCTATGCCCGAGGTAATAGTAGGAGTAGGTTAGATAGTTTTTTTTTAAAGGAGAGCTCTACCTTTGCGGCACCCGTGCTGCAGGCGGTGGAGTTCTCCGATCACTGTATGGTTTCTGTGACTCTGAATGTGGCCGACACTCCTCAGAAGGGTCGAGGTTTCTGGCGTCTTAATGGATCGCTGCTCGAGGACCTCGAGGTTAGGGAGGCCTATGAGATCTTCCTTGCGGATCATGCCTCGCTCCTTGAGAGCGGCTGCTCCCGCCAGGAATGGTCGGAAGTGGTGAAGAAGAGGTCGGAGGGCTTTTTCCGCAGGATCTCTAGGTACCGGGCAACATCCAAGTACCTGGCCTACCAGAGGTTGCGCAGGCGGTTAGACCGCCTGGTGTCAGCTGGGGGCCCTCAGGAACAGATATCCGATCTGAAACTTCAGATGAAGGGGTGTCAGTATGACCGTCTTGCCTCCCTGGTCCTTGAAAGGGATTACGGGAAGTTTTGCTCCCCGGATCCCTACAAGAGCTGTGGTGAGGCAGTGAGTTTGAAGGTCATACATGGCCTGAGGGATGCTTCGGGGTTCCTGGTCCGGTCCAGACCGGGTATCCTGGGCATCATTAGGGACCACTTTTCAGACCTCCTTCGAAGGAAGCCTTTAGATATGGAGAAAGTCAGGGTGTTTCTTGATGAGACCCCGCTTCGTGCGGGGTCTGACCTCCCGGATTCTCTGACAGCAGAAATCTCGGTTGCAGAAATCGAGCAGGCCATCGACTCTTTGTCCTTAAAAAAGTCGCCGGGGCCCGATGGGCTCACGGCTGAATTTTATAAAACCTTTAAGAGTCTTTTGGCTCCTCATTTGAGGGAGGTTTTCAATGAGTGTTTGGCCAATGGCCTGCTCCCTCCCTCAATGAGAAGGTCAGCCTTGATTCTACTGTCAAAGGGGAAAGATCCGACTGTGATTGAGAACTGGCGCCCGATCGCCCTTCTCACTACAGATAGGAAGTTGCTGGCGAAAATACTCTTTTTGCGTATGTCAGCAGTCGCTGACGAGATGCTTTCTGTCTCCCAGCACTGCGCAATTCCTGGCCGGAGCACCTTTAGTGCCGTCCTGAACGTCCGGGAGGCCGTGGAAAGGTGCAGGGCAACAGGGGATGGGCGGTATCTGCTGGCATTAGACCAGGCCAAGGCTTTTGACCGGGTGAACCATGAGTACCTCTGGCTTCTTCAGAGAAAGTACTGTGTGCCTGAGCAATTTGTGAATTGGCTGAAAGTATTGTACAGGGGGGCGGTGAGCTTCCCTCTTGTCAATGGTTGGGTGGGTCCTGCCTTTGCTGTGGACTCTTGGGTCAGGCAGGGTTGCCCGTTGAGCCCCCTTCTCTACGTTTTTGCTGTCGATCCCTTTGTGAGAAGGCTCGACTGTGAGCGTTTGAGGGGGGTTCCGGTAGGGCCCTGCATTGGTCTAGATCTGGCAGTGAGGGTGGTGGCCTACGCGGACGATGTCTCGGTGGTGGTGTCCAGCCGCGAGGAGGCCCTCTTTGTGGAAACGCAAATTGGGAGCTACTCCGAGGCATCTGGTTCGTTGGTCAATTGGGGCAAGAGCAAAGTTCTCTGGTTGGGGGAGGAAGGCGAGCAGTTCGCTCTTCCGGACGTGTTTCCCAAGCCCCAGCCAGAAGTTAAAATTCTTGGCATCCTATTCGGCCCGGGTGATTACCCCAAGCTAAACTGGGAGCGCAGACTGGTCGGTGCATCTCGGAAGGTGAATGCCTGGAAGGGCTGGAAGCTGTCATTGAGGGAAAGGGTAAGCCTAGTTAAAACATACCTACTGCCAGAGTTCCTCTATGTCAGCTACGTTTGTATTTTGCCTGCATCTCTCTATGCCCGGATCTATGGCCTGTTTTTCCTGCTACTGTGGGGAAACAGGCTAAATCTGATCAAGAGGGAAGTCACGTACCGGCAGAGGAGGCATGGTGGGTTGGATATGATCAATCCGGTGGTGTTTTTCATCACCTTGTTTGTGAAATTCAACCTACAGTCCATCTTTGTGAGCCTGGCTTCTCTGTGGGAGCGTTCATGCAAGAACTGGCTCTTGCTGTTCCTGAGTAGGTGGGAGGATGGGGGTCGGCCCGGTGACCTTCGTAGATCACATGGGTACCTCCCGTCCTATGTCCCCCAAGCTTTGAAGGTACTGAGGCAGTGGCGGATAACTCCCCTTGAGGTGGGCTCTTCGGGTCGGCGTTAGCTGTACTTAAGGGTCATGGCCTCGGATATTTTGAGGTCACTGTCTTTAAGGGATTGCCCGGAGAGAGTCCTTGAGAAGGGACTAGCCCTTCTGAATTCCCCAAGAGTCCCAAGCAAGTTTTGGGATCTTGCGTGGAGGGCTTTCCACGGACGTCTCTATGTCCGTGGAAACCTAAAGTTTAGGAACCTAGGGGACAGAGGTTGTCCTCGTGCGGAATGTGGGGGGGCATTGGAGACCATGGACCACTTTTTGGCCGAATGCCCCTTCAACATTGAGGTTCGCGAGGGGGCAGGGGAAGCCGTTGGTTATCCCCGACTCTCGTCCTTGACTTACTCTGAGGTGGTGTACGGCGACTTCAGGGTTCACAGAGGGTTTGAGTTATCGTCACTTTATTTAGTTAGCTTAGCAGCTCTCTATTACACATGGCACGCTCGGTGTTTGGTGTCCACTAGGGGCAAAGTCCTGTCCACGCATGAGGTGGTGGGTGATATCTTCCGGGAGTTGGTGAAGGTGAGGAGTCTGGAGAGGGAGAGGGTTGGAGCCAATAGGAGTGCCTGGCTGTGGAGGGGTTTCTCCTTCCGGCCTCCTTGAGGCTCTGGGCCTCTTTCTTTCGGGGGGTGGTTCTTAAAGTGTCCTTTTCACCCCCCTTAGATTTTGAGTTTTTCTTTAATAGTAGGGCTTGCAGGCATTCTAGACCTCGTTTGCGTTCTCGCTTGTAAGTAGCCGGTGGGTGGTTAGTTAGTGTTTAGGTTTGGTGGTAGTGTTAGGATGGTATGTGTTAGTGTTAGGATTTTGTAAGATTAGTGGGTGATGTGTTTTTTTCTTGTATTCTAGGATTTCGGATATGTATATTGTGAAGCCCACGTGTGGGTGGTCGGAAAGTGGGTAAGGGTGGTGGTGGTGAGTTTTGGTATTATGTGTTAGTTTGATGTGTTAGGGTTTCTTTAATGTATATGTTATTTATTTTGTATATATTGTAAATACTGGCAGTAGTTTTTAAAATAAACAAAAATTTACAGCGGGCGGAGTGTGCCTCCTGAACATTATACACCTGAAGTTAGCCCGTATTGCTGTGTTTTCCTGGTGTGTTACACCAACAGGCATTTGCAGCACTTACAGCGGGCAGAGTATGCCTCCTGCACATTATACACTTGAAGCTAGCCCGTATTGCTGTGTTTTCCTGGTGTGTTACACCAACAGGCATTTGCAGCACTTACAGCGGGTGGAGTGTGCCTCCTGCACATTATACACCTGAAGTTAGCCCGTATTGCTGTGTTTTCCTGGTGTGTTACACCAACAGGCATTTGCAGCACTTACAGCAGGCGTAGTGTGATTCCTGCAAAATATACTCCTGAAGCTAGGCTGGTTTTCCCATCTCCCTGCAGGCCATTAGAATGTCTGGAAGGCAAACAAGGAGAGGCAGACAGTCAGGAGCCAATAAAAGAGGGCAAGCAGGCTCTGTGTCTAGAGACAACAGTGCTGATCGTGGACGCGGTGCATCGCCATCAGGACATGGCCATGGGACACGCTTGTCCTTCTTTTCGGCAGCTGGACGTGTTGAGCTGCATCATGCCGAAGACTTGGTAGAGTGGATGACCAAGCCCTCCTCATCCTCCTCATCCTCTCTCACCCAGGCTCAGGGTACTGGCAAAGCAGCTGCCAAAGCGTCCTCTTCCCTGGTATCAATGTCATCATCAGTCACTCCTTCCCTAGACCAACCATGTCCTCTTGAGGAGTCCCCCAAACTGTTTGAGCACAGTGTTGGGTACATGCTCCAGGAGGATGCCCAGCATTTCGAAGGGTCTGATGATGATACCCAGCTAGAGGAAGGCAGTAGCGTGAGAGCAGAGAGAGGGGATGCTCAAGAAGGACACCAATCTGGCAGTCATGTTCCAGCAGCTGCAGCATACTGCCAGATTGGCTCCAGTGATGAGGAGGGAGGGGATGATGAGGTCACTGACTCCACGTGGGTGCCTAATAGGAGAGAGGAAGAGGAGGAGGAGGATGAGGAGGAGGCACACCTCCAACGAGGCAGGATGCCCTCGGGGGGCCAGCGTAAGGGCAGCACACCGACGGAATCACACCGCAGAGCTCCGCCTGTGCAGGGCGCTGCCTCTGCCCGTTATTCAAAAAGTTCTTTGGTGTGGGCCTTTTTTGAGTCGAGTGCATCAGATCGCACAGCTGCTGTTTGCAACATATGTCTCAAGCGTATATCGCGTGGCCAAAACATCACCCGCTTGGGCACCACATGCTTGACCAGACATATGTTGACCTGCCATGCAGCTCGTTGGCAAGCCTACCTTAAAGACCCACACCAAAGAACAAAGCGGACCTCTCCTTGCACCACATCAGCTGGGATCTCCAACCCCACTATACCTTCAGTCCTCTCTGAAACCTGCACTGAGAGGAATGAAGGTGTAGAATTAGGTGTGTCACAGCCAAGTACTTGCGGGCACTCTGCTAGCAGTACACCGACGTCCGATTCTAGCAGGCAAATTTCCCTGCCCCAGCTGATGGACCGTCAAAAGAAGTTCACTCCTAGCCATCCACATGCCCAGCGGTTGAATGCTAGCTTGGCTAAATTGCTAGCGCTTTAAATGCTGCCTTTTCAGTTGGTAGACTCGGCCCCCTTCCGTGAGTTTGTGCAATGTGCGGTTCCTCAGTGGCAGGTTCCCAAACACCACTTTTTCTCACGGAAGGCGATTCCGGCTCTCTACCGGCATGTGGAAGGCAATGTCTTGGCCTCGCTGGACAGGGCGGTCAGCGGTAAGGTGCATATTACCGCTGACTCATGGTTTAGTAGGCATGGACAGGGACGTTACCTTTCTTTCACGGCCCATTGGGTCACTCTTTTGGCAGCTGGGAAGGATGCTGGACAAGGTGCAGTAGTGTTGGAGGTTGTTCCGCCGCCACGCCTCCAAAATGCTACTACTGGTTGTGACACACCTCTCTCCTCCATCCCCTCCTCTTCTTCTTAATCCATGGCCTCTTCCTGTGCTTTGTCCTCGGAACCAGCGGTGCTCCGTAGGCATTCAAGGGGCTACGCAAGTACGCAGGCAAAAAGATGCCATGCCGTGCTTGCGCTGGTGTGTTTGGGGGACAGGAGCCACACTGGGGCAGAGGTTCTGTCTGCTCTGCAGGGGCAGGCCGAGAGGTGGTTGACGCCACGCCAGCTTAAGCCAGGAATGGTGGTTTGTGACAATGGCACCAACCTCCTCTCCGCCCTCCGACAGGGACAACTGACCCATGTGCCCTGTGTGGCTCACGTCCTTAACCTGGTGGTGCAGCGGTTCTTGGGCAGGTACCCAGGCTTACAGGATGTCCTGAGGCAGGCCAGGAAAGTCTGTGTGCATTTCCGCAGATCTTATAATGCCAGTGCTCGCCTGGCTGAGCTGCAAAAGGAGTTGAACCTGCCCAAGAACCGCCTTATATGTGACATGCCCACCAGGTGGAACTCAACGTTGGCCATGCTGCAGCGGCTGCACACGCAGCAGAGGGCCATCAATGAGTACCTGTGCGACTACGGCACCAGGACAGGGTCAGGGGAGCTCAGGGTTTTTTCACCACGCCAGTGGGGCATGATCAGGGATGCATGCACTGTCCTGGCACCATTTGAGGAGGCCATGAGGATGGTGAGCAGTGACAGTGCATGCATCAGTGACACTGTACCTCTTGTCCACCTGCTGGAACATACGCTGCGTGGAATAATGGGCAGGGCACTTGAGGCAGAACAGAGGCAGGAAGAGGAGGACTTCCTTGCCTCTCAAGGCCCCCTTTACCCAGACAGTGTTCCTTCTGTCCCACATATCGCACAGGAAGAGGAGGAGGAGGAGGATTGTGTCAGCATGGAGGTGGAGCCTGGCACTCAGCATCATCAGCAGCAGTCTTTTAGGGATGATTTACAGTCCCAAGAAACCAGTGGACTTGTACGTGGTTGGGAGGAGGTGGCTGCGGATCATGTCGTCCTTAGTGACCCAGAGGACTCCGGACCGAATGCCTCAGCTAACCTACGCTGCATGGCCTCCCTGATCCTGCAAAGTCTGCGGAAGGATCCTCGTATTCTTCGGATCAAGGAGAGGGACCATTACTGGCTGGCTACTCTCCTTGATCCACGGTACAAGGGTAAGGTTGCGGACCTTATTTTACCATCGCAGAGGGAGCAGAGGATGAGACAACTCCGGGAGGCCTTGCAGAAAGGTCTGTGCAACGCGTTCCCAGAGACTGGGAGGTTACAAACTCCTGGTCCTGGACAACGAGTTGCTGAGGCTTCGGTCAGTCAAAGAAGGAGCAGTGGGGAAGATGGCCGTCAGACCGATGCATTCAGACAATTCTTTAGTCCGCAGCCCCAAGGTATGATCGGTTCCAGCAACCATCGCCAGCGTCTGATATACATGGTGCAGGAATACCTAGGGGCAAGGTCAGACTTGGACACCTTCCCCACCGAAAATCCTCTGGCTTACTGGGTCTTGAGGATGGATCACTGGCCAGAGCTTGCACAGTATGCAATTGAGCTACTGGCCTGTCCTGCATCCAGCGTTCTTTCAGAACGCACATTCAGTGCTGCTGGAGGCTTTGTCACGGATCACAGGGTGCGCCTGTCCACCGACTCGGTTGATCGACTGACCTTCATAAAGATGAACCAGTCTTGGATCACCACCAGCTACCAAACACCTGAAGCTGATATAACAGACTCATTTATTTTCAAATGTCACATCCCTTCAAGACTGATGCTGATGCTGAGAGACTGTCCTGTTATGTTGACTGACTATCCTCCTCCTCCTCAATGATCCGATTGATGATAATAGCTTGGAAGAACATTTTTGTTTCTGGGTGCCGCCACCAGTGGCTAAGGCCCAATTTTTCAGCCCCTGTTTAACAGGGGCATGTAATTACAATTTTTTATGAAATGCTTTGCAGCAGGGCTCATTCCTGCACTCCAACTAGAGTATCTGGGAGAGGTTGCAGTGTCGTGGCACCAGCACCAGTGGCTAAGGCCCAATTTTTCAGCCCCTGTTTAACAGGGGCGTGTTATTACAATTTTTTATGCAATGCTTTGCAGCAGGGCTCATTCCTGCACTCCAACTAGAGTATCTGGGAGAGGTTGCAGTGTCGTGGCACCAGCACCAGTGCCTAAGGCCCAATTTTTCAGCCCCTGTTTAACCACTTGACCACTGGGCACTTAAACCCCCTTAATAACCAGACCAATTTTCAGCTTTCGGTGCTCTCACATTTTGAATGACAATTACTCAGTCATACAACACTGTACCCATATGAAATTTTTGTCCTTTTTTTCACACAAATAGAGCTTTCTTTTGGTGGTATTTAATCACTGTTGGGTTTTTTATTTTTTGCGCTATAAGAGAAAAAAGACTGAAAATTTTGTAAAAAAATGATTTTTTTTTCGTTTCTGTTATAAAATTTTGCAAATTACTATTTTTTCTTCATAAATTTTGGCCAAAATTTATACTGCTACATATCTTTGGTAAAAATAAGTACAAATTGGTGTATATTATTTGGTCTTTGTGAAAGTTATAGAGTCCACAAGCTATGGTGCCAATATCTGAAAATTGATCACACCTGAAGTACTGACGGCCTATCTCAATTCTTGAGACCCTAACATGCCAGAAAAGTACAAATACCCCCCACATGACCCCTTTTTGGAAAGAAGACATTCCAAGGTATTCAGAAAGAGGCATTGTGAGTTTTTTGAAGTTGTCATTTTTTCCCACAATTCTTTGCAAAATCAAGATTTTTTTTTTCTCTTTTTTTTTTTTCACAAAATTGTCATATTAGCAGGTTATTTCTCACACACAGCATATGCATTCCACAAATTACACCCCAAAACACATTCTGCTATTACTCCCGAGTATGGCGATACCACATGTGTGAGACTTTTACACAGCGTGGCCACATACAGAGGCCCGACATGCAGGGAGCACCTTCAGGCGTTCTGGAGCACCCAGGCCAATTCTGACATTTCTCTCCTACATGTAAAAATCATCATTTGTTTGCTAGACAATTACATAGAACCCCAAAACATTATATATGTTTTTTAGCAAAGACCTTAGAGAATATAATGGTGGTTGTTGCAACTTTTTATCTCACACGATATTTGCGCAGCAATTTTTTTAACGCGTTTTTTACGGAAAAAAAATGTTTTGTGCTTAAAAAAAAAAACAGTAAAGTTAGCCCAATGTTTTTGCATAATGTGAAAGATGAAGTTACGCCGAGTAAATAGATACCTAACATGTCGCCCTTAAAAATTGCACACACTCGTGGAATGGCGCCAAACTTCACTACTTAAAAAATCCCCATAGGCGACGCTTTAAATATTTTTACTGGTTACATGTTTTGAGTTACAGAGGAGGTCTAGGGCCAAAATGATTGCTCTCGCTCTAACGTTCGCAGAGATACCTCACATGTGTGGTTTGAAAACCGTTTTCATATGTGGGCGGGACTTACGTATGCGTTCGCTTCTGTATGCGAGCTCACGGGGACAGGGGCGCTTTAAAAAAAAAAAAAAATTTATTCTTCATTTTACTTTATTTATTTTAGTTTGACATGTTTTTCCGCCCTAAACATTTTTTTGATCACTTTTATACCTATTACAAGGAACGTAAACATCCCTTGTAATAGGAATATGGCATTACAGGTCCTCTTTACAGTGAGATATGGGGGGGGGGTGTCAATAAGACCCCACATCTCACCTCTAGGCTGGGAAGCCTGAAAAAAATACAAAAAAAAAACAACAATCCTGGCTTTGATCGTAGCGGTGAGTCGGTAGAAGCACCGGAGGGCGGCGGGGGGGGGGGGGGACATCCCCTCTCGCCTCCCGTAAGAATGATCAAGCGGCGGAACAGCCGCTATGATTGTTCTTATGGTGTAGCGAATTGCCGGCTGAAAAAGCTAATATCTGAATGATGCCTGTAGCTGCTCCCATCATTCAGATATCCCCGCACAAAGTCAAGGACGTCATATGACGGCCGGAGGGCGGGAAGTGGTTATTGCAGAGTATTGCCGGGCATTGCGGAGTATTGCCGGGCATTGCGGAGTATTGCTGGGCATTGCGGAGTATTGCAGGGCATTGCGGAGTATTGCGGACTATGGCAGGGTATTGCGGTGTATGGCAGGGTATTGCACGGGTATTGCACAGGGTATTGTGGAGGGTATTGCACAGGGTATTGTGGAGGGTATTGCAGAGTATTGTGGAGGGTATTGCAGAGTATTGTGGAGGGTATTGCAGAGTATTGTGCAGGGTATTGCAGAGTATTGTGCAGGGTATTGCAGAGTATTGTGCAGAATATTGCGCAGGGTATTGCAGAGTATTGCGCAGGGTATTGCAGAGTATTGCGCAGGGTATTGCAGAGTATTGCACCAGAGTATTGCAGAGTATTGCACCAGAGTATTGCAGAGTATTGCACCAGAGTATTGCAGAGTATTGCGCAGGGTATTGCAGAGTATTGCGCAGGGTATTGGCAGGGTATTTTGCAGAGTATTGGCAGGGTATTTTGCAGAGTATTGGCAGGGTGTATTGCAGAGTATTGGCAGGGTATAGCACAGGGATGGCTGAGCAGGGATGGATGGATGGCTGGATCTGTGACTGCAATTGTCACAGATCCAGCCCACAGTGCTGCTGCTGCCATCCGCTCCCTCCCCCTCCCCTCTCACACTGTACCGATCGGTACAGAGAGGGGAGGGAGGAACCGGCGTCATCAAATGACGCCGGTTTGTTTACAAGTGATTGCTCCGTCATTTGACGGAGCGATCACGTGGTAAACGGCCGCTATCAGCGGCGATTTACCGCGATTCGTGATCCGCCGGGTCCTCTGGACCCGGCGGTCACGGAGTTTCCCGTGTGCGCGCCCCAGAGTTAAGCAACCACCTTGTCGACGTTATTTGTCGGCAGGTGGTTGTTAAGTGGTTAACAGGGGCATGTAATTACAATTTTTGATGCAATACTTTGCAACAGGGCTCATTGCTGTGCTCCAAGTACAGTATCTGTGAGGGGTTGCAGTGTTGTGGCACCAGTGCCTAAGGCCCAATTTTTCTGCCCCTGTTTAACAGAGGCATGTAATTACAATTCTTGATCTAATAATTCACAGCAGGGCCCATTCCTGCGCCCACCAAGAGTAACTGTGAGGCCTTACAGTGTTGTGTCAACACCACCACCACCACCACCAAAGGCCCAATTTTTCAGCCCCTGTTCAACAGGGGCATGCAATTACAATTTTTGATCTAATAATTCACAGCAAGGCCCATTCATGCGCCCACCAAGTGTAACTGTGAGGGCTCACAGTGTTGTGGCAACACCAACATGTAAGGGGCAAATTTCAGCTGAGTATATACGGCAGGCCCCTACTTTCAAACATCCAACTTACAAACGACTCCTCCTTGCAAACGGAAGGATACAACAGGAAGTGAGAGGAAATCTACCCCTAGGAAGGCAAATTCTCTCCTGTAATGCCCCATACACACGATCGTTTTTCTTGCCATTTTTTTTCTTGCCGTTTTTCACGTCGTTTTTTTTCATGTTTCCTCTCAAGCCTGTCTTGCGTACACACGATCATTTAAAAAAACGATCAAGCAAAGCGCAGTGACGTACAACACGTACGACGGCACTATAAAGGGGAAGATCCGTTCGAATGGCGCCACCCTTCATGTTAGTAAAGTTTGTTGAGCGACGATTCGCTCTTTTCAGTCTCGTGCTTTTCAGTCCGTGACTGCGTGACGAATGTGCTATCTCCATTACGAACGCTAGTTTTACCAGAACGAGCGCTCCTGTCTCATACTTGATTCTGAGCATGCGCGTTTTTTTTCACGTCGTTAAAGCATACACACTATCGTTTTTCACGTCGTTAAAAAAAACGACATGAAAAACGACGTGAAAAAAGAGAGCATGTTCGAAATTTTTAATGGCCGTTTTTCACGTCGTTAAAAATGCTCTGGAGCCTACACACGATCATTTTTAATGGCCATTTTTTTTAATGGCATTTTTAACGGCATGAAAAACGATCGTGTGTATGGGGCATAAGAGTTAATATGGGGAAAAAAAGTGTCTCCTCTCCACTGATGCTTTATCACCAATTCTTGTTTCAATAAAAAACCCAAATTTTCAAAAAACATTTGTCATTAGGACGGAAAGTGAGGTGAACTGTTCTGAACAGGTGCACACTGCACAGACAGCAAAACAAATGTTACAGGGGTGATAACCCTTCCCTATGTTTTCCAAAAAGCTTAAAAATAGATTTTTTGGCTGGAGCTACACTTAAACAATGTACCTGTTCAAAATTACAAACAGATTCTACATAAGAACAAACCTACAGTCCCTGTCTTGTATGCACCGCCTGTATACGGCTGTTCAGAGTATATAGGGCCTTTTTTATTTTGTGTGCGGGGTTCCCCTTAATATCCATACAAGACCCAAAGGGGCTGGTAATGGGCTGGGGTGGGGGGGGGGGGTGTGATGGGGTAGCTATGCCATTTTTCTTAAAGATTTTCATCCATATTACCGGGACCAGACATTACATTAAAGCCGCAAGCAGTTTTAAATGGCTTTTTTTCCTTTAGAAATTTAATTTTGTGCAGGGACAGTTCTAAACACGGGAAACACGTGGCACTTCACAGGCATACTTTAGACACCCCCCAGGTACGATATTTAAAGGAATATTTTACTTTTTTTTTTTCACTTTATGCATCATTAAAATGACTGCTCCCGAAAAACGTCCGTTTTAAAACTTATTTTTGCATTGATACATGTCCCCTGGTGCAGAACCCGGGTTCCCAAACCCTTTTTAGGACAATAACATGCATAATATTCGTTATAATTAGCACTTTAGATTTCGAACGTTCGCATCCATTGTATTTAATAGGGTTCTAACGTTCGTGCGAACTTTCGGTCCGTTTGCGGGTTCTGGTGCGAACCGAACCCGGGGGTGTTCGGCTCATCACTAGTGGTTAGCGATACTTTAAAGGATTGTGCCTCGACCTACTCCCATTAATACTGAACTGTTGCAAAGGTCCCAACTTGACTGTGCTGTATGTTTATTCGCTGAGAAGAATAAAACTGTGTTGGACCTATTCAGTGTGCGGAACTCTGGTTACTAGGAGCAAAGGGGAGTGGATTCGAGGAAAGGATTTGACCCTAGGACACCTACACAAAGCCCGATCTTTCTGGCCTTCACCTCTTCACTATGGAGGACATGGGCCGTGGTGTATCTCATCCCTCCCCCCAGTACTGACACCCCTAGACAGAGACAGACAAGCCGAGAATGAGAACGGGTGAGAGGGGTGAGGTCACTACATATATATATATACACACACACAGTGGGTACGGAAAGTATTCGGACACCCTTAAATTTTTCACTCTTTGTTATATTGCAGCTGTAGCGTCCACCCCCTTTTAGGGGTGCTATATACCCAAATTTAGGGGACTGGTCTGAGTTAGTAGTTAGGCTCAGACCATTCTCATTGATAGGTTGTGCGATTTTGTTTCTGCAGGTGGTATACTGGTGTGCAGTTCCCTGTGGCCTGTAGGTGGCGCTGCCATGACAGGTCAGGGTTGAACCACTAGTAATAGTGCTGTGCCTTAGGGTGTCCTCTCTCGGCAGCGGTACAGTGGGTGTGGTTGGCCTGCTGTGCATGCTGGGAGAGGATACATGAGGGCCAGACGCCGCCTGGCAAGAAGTCTGGTGTCGGAGGAGTCGGGAAGAGGAGAGGAGTCGGAGTCCAAATGCGTGGCACCCGGCCCTCCAGGCCATGGGGCCGCGTGTGCATCAGTCCCAGGCACCTTTAGCCCTGGGGCTGCAACTTCAGCACTGGGCCCAGCACCTTTAGCTGGAGCCCACTTCTGGGAAGAGGAATCCCAGGGTGTCCCTTGCGAGGGAGCCTGCTTCTAGGAAGGGGACGCCGGGGGAGGACCTTTCTGAAGGACCGGTGAGAGTTCACGGTGAAGGAAGGGGCCCGGTAACTTTCTGGAGGGATTCATCTATCCACCAAGGGCCTAGTAATGTGCTGTTGCTGGCACCTGTCCTTGTATTGCAAAAACTGAGAGGTTCGGGACATGATAGATTCTGTGGCAGGGGATCTCCCGATCGTATCTAAGGAAAATAACCTAATTAAGCGTCCGAGCATCACTTCGGCTGCTGGGATCCACTTTTCAGGGCACTGTCCGGGTGGGCTGAACCCACTCAGGGATTGAGTGGTGATTGTAATATTTACTTGTGCCTGGACCTACCTCCCAAAACCTTGCTGTCCTGTCTCTTATCCACCCTTTCCTATCTGCTGAATATTGATGAAAAATAAACTCAACGTTGGAGTTTAGAGTGGTGTGGAGTGGACATTGGAATTACTTGGGGGGGAAAACAGAGACTTGTCCCTATATCCTAGGAGATGGAAAGCAACTGATGGAGAACCTAGCTGTGGGACCCAAATACATGACACCGCTCAACCTCCTCAAACAGGAGGGTACGGGCATATAGTACGGTGTGCCCTTTTCCTGCAAGTGAGCCAAAGGTAGGAAAAAGGGTCCGTGTGCAACACAGCCATTTGCTAAAATCTTTTAAGTTCATTTATTTCCTCATTAATGTACACACAGCACCCCATATTGACAGAAAAACACAGAATTATTGAAATTTTTCCAGATTTATTAAAAAGGTATTTAGTAGAAGCACCCTTTTGATCTAATACAGCCATGAGTCTTTTTGGGAAAGATGCAACACGTTTTTCACACCTGGATTTGGGGATCCTCTGCCATTCCTCCTTGCAGATCCTCTCCAGCTCTGTCAGGTTGGATGGTAAACGTTGGTGGACAGACATTTTTAGGTCTCTCAAGAGATGCTCAATTGGGTTTAAGTCAGGGCTCTGGCTGGGCCATTCAAGAACAGTCACCGTGTTGTTGTGAAGCCACTCCTTCGTTATTTTAGCTGTGTGCTTAGGGTCATTGTCTTGTGGAAGGAAAACCTTCGGCCCAGTCTGAGGTCCTGAGCACTCTGGAGAAGGTTTTCATCCAGGATATCCCTGTACTTGGCCGCATTCATCTTTCCCTCGATTACAACCAGTCGTCCTGTCCCTGCAGCTGAAAAACACCTCCACAGCATGATGCTGCCACCACCATGCTTCACTGTTGGGACTGTATTGGACAGGTGATGAGCAGTGCCTGTTTTTCTCCACACATACCGCTTAGAATTAAGGCCAAAAAGTTCTATCTTGGTCTCATCAGACCAGAGAATCTTATTTCTCACCATCTTTGAGTCCTTCAGGTGTTTTTTTTAGCAAACTCCATGCAGGCTTTCATGTGTCTTGCACTGAGGAGAGGCTTCCGTCTGGCCACTCTGCCATAAAGCCCTGACTGGTGGAGGGCTGCAGTGATGGTTGACTTTCTACAACTTTCTCCCATCTCCCGACTGCATCTCTGGAGCTCAGCCACAGTGATCTTTGGGTTCTTCTTTACCTCTCTCACCAAGGCTCTTCTCCCACGATAGCTCAGTTTGGTCGGACGGCCAGCTCAATAAAGGGTTCTGGTCATCCCAAACGTCTTCCATTTAAGGATTATGGAGGCCACTGTGCTCTTAGGAACCTTAAGTGTAGCAGAATTTTTTTGTAACCTTGGCCAGATCTGTGCCTTGCCACAATTCTGTCTCTGAGCTCTTCAGGCAGTTCTTTTGACCTCATGATTCTCATTTGCTCTGACATGCACTATGATCTGTAAGGTCTTATATAGACAGGTGTGATGACTTTCCTAATCAAGTCCAATCAGTATAATCAAACACAGCTGGACCCAAATGAAGGTGTAAAACCATCTCAAGGATGATCAGAAGAAATGGACAGCACCTGAGTTAAATATATGGGTGTCACAGCATAGGGTCTGAATACTTAGGACCATGTGATATTTCAGTTTTTCTTTTTTAATAATTCTGCAAAAATGTCAACAATTCTGTGTTTTTCTGTCAATATGGGGTGCTGTGTGTACATTAATGAGGAAAAAAATGAACTTAAAAGATTTTAGCAAATGGCTGCAATAGAACAAAGAGTGAAAAAATTTTAATACTTTCCGTACCCACTGTGTGTGTAATATATATATATGTATTGCTACCCCCAGTTAAGAGAGCCGCTGGATTTGTTTTCGGGCCCTGTGTGCAGCACCACCAACCCCCGGCAATCTTATTCGACCCACTCTGGCACAGTTAGTCTAGGGTTATCTCTGTATCACATTCAAATAGTATATTAAGGAATAATCTCTTAGCAGTAAGACAACACACTGAGGCAAGAGATTAAATATAACAGTTTACTCTTACATTAAAGGTAGCATAGGCAGAACACAACACATGCAATTGGCTAGCAGAGCCCTGCAGAAATCAATACAGCATACAATAATGGCGCTGCGCGGTACCTCACCACGTGTAGCTATTATGGTATGCGCGCCCTATGGCGCACTAAACAATATCTTAACTTCCCACCCCGGTCAGGCCTGACATGGAGTAAATCTCAGTCACCTCCTATAGGGATTTCTTCGCATGCCCGCTTTCGGTGGTGCACTTGATGAATAGTACTTTGTAATCCACAACCAGGCAATAACTTGAAACACTATACTGGGGGGACACTTCAACTCTGTCCTGCTACCGGTCCCCCCGGGGAACAGCAGATAAAGGAAACTGTGGGCCTATGCAGTCTATAGGCCTGAACACGGCACAGTCTATTGGTCTGGGCAGGTGCCCACTCACCACTCCGGACGCGATCCCAATCCGGAACGTCCACCCTGCTGTGTATCCGCACACAGCTTCTGCAACGATTGGGTCCCCGATCAAACTGATGTCCTCACTCGACAAGTCAGATGCCACCCAGGCTCCGCAGTGGGGTGGAAGGCTCTTTGGAAGTTGCGCAAGGCCCAGGCTTCAGGCCTTGCACTGCAGCAGATCCGCACAGGAAGAAACTCTTGCTTGCAGCGCGGTGTCCAAAGAGGCCGAACTCCGCCTCGCCTCCTCCTTAAATAACCCCTCCCATGAGTCTCTGCGGTGGCTAACTGCACTCTGTGTGCCGAACGGGGTTCTGGGTAACGTAGTCCCGGGGCCTTAAAGGAGACCCCGCTACACACTCCCCCCACTTAAACTCTTTGGTCCCCAAAGATAACATAAACTTAAATCACAGAACGTACAACATCAATCAAACTTTCGTATGATGTTGGCAGAGGAAATTCCCACCAAAACCGAGGCAGTGAACTCCCCTGCCCACAGGTCACACTATCATTAGTGTCCTGCCTAACTGTGCCAGAGAGTGAGTTGGGGTTGCCTCCCACCAAATGAACAGTGGGAGGATCAGGGTCTTCCATACTCCTTCTGGCAGTAACTACAGTGTCTTCCGCACTTCTCCCCATCTGTGGGTAAGTTAATCTTCTAGGAGGCTTTATGGCTCTTCGCTTCCTCTGTCCTCTTGGGCTCTCTGTTAGAACAGGCTCCTCCTCTGGAACCAACTCAGGAATTACTTCTGGTTCAAGAGCACTGGACTCCGGGGCAGGGAGGTACAGGGACTCCCTTGGATCTTCTTCTGGGGGTAAGTCACAAGCACTCTCCCAAGAATCCGACCAAGGACTGGATGGAATGAACTCAGTAGCTTCTGCATTCAGCGTCTGATCTATGGTGTCATCTTCAGGTGGAAGATCAATAGCAGAGGTTCCTGGGGCCTGTGAAGGCCAAAGCCAGTCAAGTTCTTCTCCCTCATCTTCACTCATCTCCGAGGTCTCTGTATCCCCAATCTGAGGGGTCTGGGACCGAGTGTTCGGTCTGGGAGTATCCAGGATGGAAGCTGGCTCAGGAGAATCGGTCACAGGGGGTATCCGAACTGCCTCCGCTAGTGGGAGTAGGTGGTTCCGATGCCAGGTCTTCAAAGGTCCCACCTTCCCTTCTGGTTTGAGTCTGTAAACGGGTAGGCTCAGCAGTCTTTTGCAAACAACATAAGGTTCAGGTCTCCATCTGTCTGCAAGCTTGTGTTTTCCAGGGATGCCCAAATTCCGCAACAACACTCTGTCTCCAGGTTGTAGATCTTGGATCCTAACTTTTAAGTCAAAATTTTTCTTGTTGCGGGCCCCCCTTTGCTCCGAGGCCGCCTGGGCCTGTTCATAGGCCAATTTCAAATTACATCTGAGCCTATCGACATATCCCTTGTGGGAAGTAGCAGAGCAATGGTCTATGGAAGTGCCAAGGGCCAGATCTACGGGTAGTCTTGCTTCTCTCCCGAACATAAGTCGATAGGGTGAGTACCCTGTAGCATCACTGGTGGTGCTGTTATATGCATGCACGACTGCCGCTATGTGGTTGCTCCAATGCTGTTTCTTTTCACTACTTAGGGTCCCCAGCATGTTGAGCAGGGTTCAGTTGAACCTCTCCGGCTGAGCATCACCTTGTGGATGATAGGGGGTAGTTCTTGTCTTCTTGATCCCCAAAGAATCCAGGAGTTTCCGGATCAATCGACTTTCAAAATCCCTTCCCTGATCTGAATGGAGCCGTTGTGGTAGCCCATAATGTACAAAGTATTTCTCCATCAGTACTTTGGCCATGGTGGAAGCCTTCTGGTCCTTGGTTGGAAAGGCCTGGGCATACCGGGTGAAATGGTCGGTTACTACCAGAACATTTCCTAGTCCACTCAGGTCGGGTTCGAGGCAGAGGAAATCAATGCATACCAGATCAAGTGGGCTTTGACTTTGCAAATGGCCCATTGGGGCAGCTTGATGAGGTAAAGTCTTTCTCTGGATGCATCGTGCACATGAGTGGCAGTATTCTTCAACTTCAGCCCTAATGCAGGGCCAATAGAAACGGTCCCTAACGAGTTGGAAGGTCCTTTCCGCCCCTAGGTGGCCATGGTTGTCGTGCAGAGCAACCAGGACTGTCTCTCTGTACTTCTCAGGCAAAAACAATTGCCATTTGTCTTCTAGGTCATCAGAGGGACCCCTTCGGTAGACCAGTCCCTGATGCACCTGTAACTTATCCCACTCTTTCCTCAACAGGCGAGCTTCCTTTGAAGGGTGGCGTAAGAGTCTATTCGGGTCCTGATTCTCCAGGGCCTCTAGGACCAATCTCCCCATGGGGTCTTCCAATTGGTCGGATCTCAGCTCCTTCTTGGACAGCTTTGGCAAGTTATCCTCCCCCAGTTGGGTTACTCCACAGTATTGCTTGGGAACTCCTACTATGGTAACCCCTATCTCTTCAGCTCTTGAGCCGCCACTGGCTTGGAATTCAGCCCCTTGGCAGAGGGCCCACACCCCGTCGGGTGCCACTTGGGCCCAGTCTTCTGTACTGCAAGTGGGGACATGAGATCTTCTAGACAAAGCATCTGCATCTCGGTTTCCAGCCCCAGGCCTGTACTTCAGGCCGAAGTCGAAAGCAGACAGCGCCGCCAGCCACCTATGTCCTGTGGCATCCAACTTTGCTGTGGTGAAGAGATAGGTGAGGGGGTTGTTGTCTGTTTTCACTGTGAATTCCGCCCCATATAAATAGTCTCTAAGTTTGTCAACTACCGCCCACTTAAGGGCCAGGAAGTCTAACTTATGAGTGGGGTAGTTCTTTTTGGAGGGAGTCAGACTTCTGCTCACATACGCAACAGGCCTCAGTTGCTCTTCATGCTCCTGGTACAGCACTCCTCCCAAACCATCATGACTGGCATCTACATGAAGTTCATAAGGCTTCTTAGGGTCTGCGTAGGCCAGGACAGGGGCAGTGGTTAATGTCTTCTTCAGCATCTGGAAGGCATTCTTACACTTCTCGTTCCACTGATCCTTGACTGACTCCCCTGGCTTTCTGGGGCCTGTGTCATCCTCTTCCCCCTCCGTCTTTAGCAGCTCATTCAGAGGCCTGGCTATCCGAGCAAACCCCTCCACAAACCTCCTGTAATAGGAACAGAACCCCAGAAAGGATCTGAGCTCTGTCACCAGGAGGTGACTGCCTCCAATTTTTCGGGGTCTGTGGCTACCCCATCTTCAGACACTATGTGCCCCAGATAGTTAACTGATGACTGATAGAATTGGCATTTTTCAGGTGAGAGCTTGAGTCCTTCCTCACTCAGTCTCTTCAAAACTTTCTCCAGCCTCTCTTCATGCTCTTCCAAGGTTCTTCCGAAGACAATGATGTCATCCAAGTATACGAGGACTTCAATGAGGTTCATATCTCACACAGTCTTTCCCATAAGACGTTGGAAGGTGGCTGGAGCTCCAGACAGACCTTGAGGCATCCGGTTGAATTAAAAGAACCCTACCGGGGTTATGAAAGCCGTCTTCTCTTTGTCTTCTGGATGCATCAGGATCTGATAGTACCCGCTCTTGAGGTCCATAACACTGAACCACTTGGCTCCAGACAAGCTCTGTAGGGCATCCTCTATCCTTGGAGTGGTATACTGGTCCGGTATGGTTCTCCTGTTGAGGGTCCTATAGTCTATGCACAGCCTCAGTGACCCATTCTTCTTCCGGACCACCACTATAGGGGAGGCATAGGGACTTCTAGATTCTCGAATCACCCCTGTTCGCTTGAGCTCGGCAAGCTGCTCCCTCAAGTCTTTCAGGTCTGCTAACGGGACCCGCCTAACCCTTTCCCTGAAGGGCTTGTCTTCCTGGAGGCGGATTCGATGGGTGGCACTCCTAGCACACCCCACATCGAATTCATCTTGGGAAAAGATCCTTTCCCACCTGGTCAACTGGGCCTTGGCTCTCTCTTTCCAAGCCCTGGGCAGATTTGGATTCTCCATGGAAAGCTTCTCCCACACAGTACTTTCTCCATCTGTCTTCTCCACATCTGATGAAGCAACTGGGGTAGCTGGGCTCACCCTGCCCAGCAACAGCCTGGCTGGGATTTCCATGGGACCATCCGTGGTATTTCTGACACTCACAGGCACTTTACAGTTAGCCTTCTTCAGGGCCCACCGGGACCACTTCTGGGACTACTTCTAAGCCCGAATGTTCTTCCCTTGGGTCGGGTTCCAACATGACAAAAGGGCCAGGCTGCTCCCAAGTGAGTTTCACTGTGGCTTTCAAGCAGGTTACTTCACCGGGCTGCAGCAATATTCCCCTTCTTTCCAGCCTCCAGACCTTCCCTACCCCCTCTTCCGGGGCCTTCTGTTCCAAGATCAGCCGTTGGTAGGCTGTCTTCAACATTGGGTGGATCTCAGTGACTGTGGGGTCTTTCCTTCTTGTCAGAGGGGCCAGAAGTCTTCGGACCAGATCCGTGTTTGTCCCTATTATCAGGGAACTCTTGTTAGCTCCAGGCGGTCGGGGGCACACCACAGCTAAGGTGTCGAGCACTTCAGCCTTTCTGGCTATAGACGGGTCAAAAGTCAGTTTTATAGGCAGATAGCCATCATAAGGGAAACTCTCTGTCCCAATTCCCCATATCTCCAACTCTTCAATCTTCTGGATGGGTAGGTGACTTAAATGCTTGTCATAAAAGTCCCGGTACAACAGGGTCACTTGCGCCCCAGTATCCAATATGGCTCTTGTGTAGACTCCCTCCACTTGAACTGGTACTATCGGGGAGGGACCCACCAGCTTCTCTGGATATCGCTTCAAGGGGGTCTCTTTCTTTTGATCTTTGCATTTTCCCTTTTTACTTTCTTTCTTCCATTTCTCTTTGGACTTAAGTCTCTCTTGGGCCTGGTATGCATTGATCTCCCTCCTCTTGGTGGGTGTAACTACCCGCTGAGGGACACTACTCTCTTTCTTTGGGGTGCGTTCCTTCTGAGGAACTTTGCGTTTCTTCTGAGGGGTCTTCTCCACTCTTTTCATGTGCTTCTCATTCAGTTTGGAGCTCACTGGAGATGATGGGCACCCGGTTGACTCCTTCACCGGGGCCCGCTGAAGTTTTCCGGCGGCTTGCGGTTATTCATCTTTTTTTTCTTTGGGCTGGCACACACTTTGGCAAAATGGCCAGCTCCTCCACAATTGAAACAAATCATATCCCCCCAATCTTCCAGGGATGCGGGCGCTGAGGTGTTGGGAAACAGCTCCTTCCTCTGACTTTCCCTCTCTTGTTCCCTTGACTTCTTTTCCATCAGGGAGGTCAGCATCTCCAACACTTGGGACATCTGTGACTTCAAGGTATCCACCTCTGAGTCTCTTTCCAGGGTCCTGGCCGTCCTGACCATCACTGGAGGAGGATTCACCGACTCAACTGGTAGGCTCCTCTTCTTCTCCTCCAGCATAGCTTCTTCCTCTCTGACCACTCGGATCAAGTTAGGGTACACCAGGCTCTTCCCGTCCTGTCTTGTGCGTAGCGCCAATGCGATGGGGTCCAGGGGCTGAGATCCTCTCATCACCTGTTGAACACGGGCCTCATCCACCTTCCGTGGGTCAATCCCCTTCTTAAGAATCATCTTATGCAGGATCTTATCCAGGCGCCTCATGAACTCTGACAGCTTCTCTCCTGTCTTCTGGTAGCAGTGCTCCAGCTGATAAGTAAGCTCAGTGATTTTCTCTGTTCCACCGAACACATTCTGCAGGATGTCCAGATAGTCCTGTGCATTGCAGTCTGTTTTACTCATCTTGAGGTTGCGTATGGCCTCTAGAGCAGGCCCCTTCAGGCTCTCAGCAATTCTCTGCTTCTTTCTGTGGTCTGGGACTTCCCATTCTTCTAGGGCCTGAGTGGCACCGTCTAACCACTCCTCGAACCCCTCTTCACCTGAGGGTACAGGTTTCCTTCCTGAGAATATTCTAAGCTTTCTGTATCCTGACATCTGGTAATCTGTAGGATCTTTCTTACACTGTGCCACAAGTTCCCCTAGGACCGCGCACAACTCTGCGGCAAGAATGGTAGATGGCGACCCGGGACTTTCCCTTTTCACCTGTCTTTCTACTTTTGGGGTGGGTGATGGAGACAGTTTCGGTGTCTGAGACCGTCCTCCTGGCTTAAGTGGCAGCGCGTGTATCAGGCTATAAGTCTGGTCATCTATAGCTTCTACACTTGGATTCTTGAAATGTTCTGGGATTCCGTCCTTCCATTCCACTAATGCGTGGGTCAGTGAGGAATTCGTCCTGACATCCACCACCCATGCTTTCTAATACGGTGACAGTGACATCACTAGCTGCTTCACCGCTTCTTCTTGCCAGATCCATGGGAGTTCTATGACTACTACCCCGGCTGGATCTGTGCCGACCGTTTTACACCACTGTCCTACTTCTAGTGGGTCCATGCTGGTACTTTTGGCGCGTTACTTGCTGCAACAGGATCCCGGACTCGAGAGCCCCCACATGTGATGCTACCCCCAGTTAAGAGAGCCGCTGGATTTGTTTTCGGGCCCTGTGTGCAGCACCACCAACCACCGGCAATCTTACTCGACCCACTCTGGCACAGTTAGTCTAGGGTTATCTCTGTATCACATTCCAAATAGTATATTAAGGAATAATCTCTTAGCAGTAAGACAACACACTGAGGCAAGAGATTAAATATAACAGTTTACTCTTACATTAAAGGTAGCATAGGCAGAACACAACACATGCAATTGGCTAGAAGAGCCCTGCAGAAATCAATACAGCATACAATAATGGCGCTGCGCGGTACCTCACCACGTGTAGCTATTATGGTATGCGCGCCCTATGGCGCACTAAACAATATCTAAACTTCCCACCCCAGTCAGGCCTGACATGGAGTAAATCTCAGTCACCTCCTATAGGGATTTCTTCGCATGCCCGCTTTCGGTGGTGCACTTGATGAATAGTACTTTGTAATCCACAACTAGGCAATAACTTGAAACACTATACTGGGGGGACACTTCAACTCTGTCCTGCTACCGGTCCCCCCGGGGAACAGCAGATAAACAAAACTTTGGGCCTATGCAGTCTAAAGGCCTGAACACGGCACAGTCTATTGGTCTGGGCAGGTGCCCGCTCACCACTCCGGACGCGATCCCAATCCGGAACGTCCACCCTGCTGTGTATCCGCACACAGCGTCTGCAACGATCGGGTCCCCGATCCAACTGATGTCCTCACTCGACAAGTCAGATGCCACCCAGGCTCCGCAGTGGGGTGGAAGGCTCTTTGGAAGTTGCGCAAGGCCCAGGCTTCAGGCCTTGCACTGCAGCAGATCCGCACAGGAAGAAACTCTTGCTTGCAGCGCGGTGTCCAAAGAGGCCGAACTCCGCCTCGCCTCCTCCTTAAATAACCCCTCCCATGAGTCTCTACGGTGGCTAACTGCACTCTGGGTGCCGAACGGAGTTCTGGGTAATGTAGTCCCAGGGCCTTAAAGGAGACCCCGCTACATATATATATATATTGGATATAAAAAGTCTACACACCCCTGTTAAAATGTCAGGTTTCTGTGCTGTAAAAAAATGAGACAAAGCTAAATAATTTCAGAACTTTTTCCAACTTTATTGTGACCTATAAACTGTAAAACTCAATTAAAAAACAAACTGAAATCTTTTAGGATGGGGAAGTAATAATAAAAAACTAAAATAATGGGGTTGCATAAGTGAGCACACCCTTTTATAACTGGGGATGTAACTGTGTTTAGAATTAAGCAATCACATTCAAACTCATGTTAAATAGGAGTCAGTACACACCTGCCATCATTTAAAGTGCCTCTTATTAACCCCAAATAAAGTTCAGCTGTTCTAGTAGGTCTTTCTTGGCATTTTCCTAGTCGCATCCTACAGCAAAAGCCATAGTCCGTAGAGAGCTTCCAAAGCATCAGAGAGATCCCATCGTTAAAAGGTATCAGTCAGAAGAAGGGTACAAAAGAATTTCCAAGGCATTAGATCAGCCTTTCTCAACCTTTTCAACACAGAGGAACCCTTGAAATAGTTCTTCAGTCTCGGGGAACCCCTGCTAAAATTGAGAAATCTACAACTCATGATACATTAGTGTGACAGTCAGTTGGAAGAATGGTCCTCACACTTGTGGCAATTGGGAAGAATTACCTTCTTACATATAGCTAAAAAGATCAATAGGGTCAGTGTGAACTTATCTGAGAGGCAGAAATTGCCCAATGCTGAAGGAACCCCTAGCAACCTCTGGAGGAACCCTAGGGTTCGTTATTTTAGCTGTGTGCTTAGGGTCCTTGTCTTGTTGGAAGGTCAACCTTCGGCCCAGTCTGAGGTCCTGAGCACTCTGGAGAAGGTTTTCGTCCAGGATATCCCTGTACTAGGCCGCATTCATCATTCCCTCGATTGCAACCTGACGTCCTGTCCATGCAGCTGAAAAACACCCCCACAGCATGATGCTGCCACCACCATGCTTCACCGTTGGGACTGTATTGGACAGGAGATGAGCAGTGCCTGGTTTTCTCCACACATACCGCTTAGAATTAAGGCCAAAAAGTTCTATCTTGGTCTCATCAGACCAGAGAATCTTATTTCTCACCTTCTTGGAGTCCTTCAGATGTTTGTTTTTAGCAAACTCCATGCGGGCTTTCATGTGTCTTGCACTGAGGAGAGGCTTCAGTCGGGCCACTCTGCCATAAAGCCCCGACTGGTGGAGGGCTGCAGTGATGGTTGACTTTCTACAACTTTCTCCCATCTCCCGACTGCATCTCTGGAGCTCAGCCACAGTGATCTTTGGGTTCTTCTTTACCTCTCTCACCAAGGCTCTTCTCCCCCGATTACTCACTTTGGCCAGATGGCCAGCTCTAGAAAGGGTTCTGGTCGTCCCAAACGTCTTCCATTTAAGGATTATGGAGGCCACTGTGCTCTTAGGAACCTTAAGTGCAGCAGAAAGTTTTTTGTAACCTTGGCCAGATCTGTGCCTTGCCACAATTCTGTCTCTAAACTCTTCAGGCAGTTCCTTTGACCTCATGATTCTCATTTGCTCTGGCATGCACTGTGAGCTGTAAGGTCTTATATAGACAGGTGTGATGACTTTTGACTTTCCTAATCAAGTCCAATCAGTATAATCAAACACAGCTGGACTCAAATGAAGGGGTAGAACCATCTCAAGGATGATCAGAAGAAATGGACAGCACCTGAGTTAAATATATGAGTGTCACAGCAAAGGGTCTGAATACTTAGGACCATGTGATATTTCAGTTTTTCTTTTTTATTAAATCTGCAAAAATGTCAACAATTCTGTGTTTTTCTGTCAATATGGGGTGCTGTGTGTACATTAATTAGGAAAAAAACTGAACTTAAATGATTTTAGCAAATGGCTGCAATATAACAAAGGGTGAAAAATGTATGGGGGTCTGAATACTTTCTGTATCCACTATATATAATATATATATATATATATACATACATACATATATATATATATATATATATATATATATATATACATACATATACATATACTAGGGATGAGCTCGGTGTTCGAGTCGAACTTACGTTCGACTCGAACATCGGCTGTTCGACCGTTCGGCGAACATCGAACGATTTGGGCCGTTCACGCCAAATTCGAGTGACGCGAACGGCCCACAATACACTGCGCCATCGCAGTGCAATCCCGGCGCTGTGATTGGCCAAGCATGCACTGTGACCTCGCATGCTTGGCCAATCACAGCGCCGGCAGCTAGGAGAGCCATAATTGGCCACAGGCAGGTTGCCTGTGGCCAATTATAGCTCAGGAGGTTTAGCACACGCCCCACACTATAAAAGGCCGCCAGCGCGGCGGTCTTGTGTAGTGTGTTCCGGCGCAGGGAAAGAGAAGGATAGGCAGGGACAGTGTTGATATTCTTTGTGCTATTCTTGTGTGCAGGGAGAGAGAAGGATAGGCAGGGAGAGTGTCAGTGTCATATTCTTTGCTAAACCTTGTGTGCAGGGAGAGAGAAGGATAGGCAGGGGACAGTGTCAGTGTCATATTCTTTGCTAAACCTTGTGTGCAGGGAGAGAGAAGGATAGGCAGGGGACAGTGTCAGTGTCATATTCTTTACTAAACCTTGTGTGCAGGGAGAGAGAAGGATAGGCAGGGAGAGTGTCAGTGTCATATTCTTTGATAAACCTTGTGTGCAGGGAGAGAGAAGGATAGGCAGGGGACAGTGTCAGTGTCATTGTTGCTAAGCCTCCTGCACATTATACACCTGAAGTTAGCCCGTATTGCTGTGTTTTCCTGGTGTGTTACACCAACAGGCATTTGCAGCACTTACAGCGGGCGGAGTGTGCCTCCTGCACATTATAAACCTGAAGTTAGCCCGTATTGCTGTGTTTCCTGGTGTGTTACACCAACAGGCATTTGCAGCACTTACAGCGGGCGGAGTGTGCCTCCTGCACATTATACACCTGAAGTTAGCCCGTATTGCTGTGTTTTCCTGGTGTGTTACACCAACAGGCATTTGCAGCACTTACAGCGGGCGGAGTGTGCCTCCTGCACATTATACACCTGAAGTTAGCCCGTATTGCTGTGTTTTCCTGGTGTGTTACACCAACAGGCATTTGCAGCACTTACAGTGGGCGGAGTGTGCCTCCTGCACATTATACACCTGAAGTTAGCCCGTATTGCTGTGTTTTCCTGGTGTGTTACACCAACAGGCATTTGCAGCACTTACAGCGAGCGGAGTGTGCCTCCTGCACATTATACACCTGAAGTTAGCCCATATTGCTGTGTTTTCCTGATGTGTTACACCAACAGGCATTTGCAGCACTTGCAGCGGGCGGAGTGTGCCTCCTGCACATTATACACCTGAAGTTAGCCCGTATTGCTGTGTTTTCCTGGTGTGTTACACCAACAGGCATTTGCAGCACTTACAGCGGGCGGAGTGTGCCTCCTGCACATTATACACCTGAAGTTAGCCCGTATTGCTGTGTTTTCCTGGTGTGTTACACCAACAGGCATTTGCAGCACTTACAGCGAGCGGAGTGTGCCTCCTGCACATTATACACCTGAAGTTAGCCCGTATTGCTGTGTTTTCCTGGTGTGTTACACCAACAGGCATTTGCAGCACTTACAGCGGGCGGAGTGTGCCTCCTGCACATTATACACCTGAAGTTAGCCCGTATTGCTGTGTTTTCCTGGTGTGTTACACCAACAGGCATTTGCAGCACTTACAGCGGGCGGAGTGTGCCTCCTGCATATTATACACCTGAAGTTAGCCCGTATTGCTATGTTTTCCTGGTGTGTTACACCAACAGGCATTTGCAGCACTTACAGCGAGCGGAGTGTGCCTCCTGCACATTATACACCTGAAGTTAGCCCGTATTGCTGTGTTTTCCTGGTGTGTTACACCAACAGGCATTTGCAGCACTTACAGCGGGCGGAGTGTGCCTCCTGCACATTATACACCTGAAGTTAGCCCGTATTGCTGTGTTTTCCTGGTGTGTTACACCAACAGGCATTTGCAGCACTTACAGCGGGCGGAGTGTGCCTCCTGCACATTATACACCTGAAGTTAGCCCGTATTGCTGTGTTTTCCTGGTGTGTTACACCAACAGGCATTTGCAGCACTTACAGCGGGCGGAGTGTGCTTCCTGCACATTATACACCTGAAGTTAGCCCATATTGCTGTGTTTTCCTGGTGTGTTACACCAACAGGCATTTGCAGCACTTACAGCGGGCGGAGTGTGCCTCCTGCACATTATACACCTGAAGTTAGCCCGTATTGCTGTGTTTTCCTGGTGTGTTACACCAACAGGCATTTGCAGCACTTACAGCGGGCGGAGTGTGCCTCCTGCACTTTATACACCTGAAGTTAGCCCGTATTGCTGTGTTTTCCTGGTGTGTTACACCAACAGGCATTTGCAGCACTTACAGCGAGCGGAGTGTGCCTCCTGCACATTATACACCTGAAGTTAGCCCGTATTGCTGTGTTTTCCTGGTGTGTTACACCAACAGGCATTTGCAGCACTTACAGCAGGCGTAGTGTGATTCCTGCAAAATATACTCCTGAAGCTAGGCCTTATTGCTGGTTTTCCCATCTCCCTGCAGGCCATTAGAATGTCTGGAAGGCAAACAAGGAGAGGCAGACAGTCAGGAGCCAATAAAAGAGGGCAAGCAGGCTCTGTGTCTAGAGACAACAGTGCTGGTCGTGGACGCGGTGCATCGCCATCAGCACGTGACCATGGGACACGCTTGTCCTTCTTTTCGGCAGCTGGACGTGTTGAGCCGCATCATGCCGAAGACTTGGTAGAGTGGATGACCAAGCCCTCCTCATCCTCCTCATCCTCTCTCACCCAGGCTCAGGGTACTGGCAAAGCAGCTGCCAAAGCGTCCTCTTCCCTGGTATCAATGTCATCATCAGTCACTCCTTCCCTAGACCAACCATGTCCTCCTGAGGAGACCCCCGAACTGTTTGAGTACAGTGTTGGGTACATGCTCCAGGAGGATGCCCAGCGTTTCGAAGGGTCTGATGATGATACCCAGCTAGAGGAAGACAGTAGCGTGAGAGCAGAGAGAGGGGATGCTCAAGAAGGACACCAATCTGGCAGTCATGTTCCAGCAGCTGCAGCATACTGCCAGATTGGCTCCAGTGATGAGGAGGGAGGGGATGATGTCACTGACTCCACGTGGGTGCCTAATAGGAGAGAGGAGGAGGAGGATGAGGAGGAGGCACATCTCCAACGAGGCAGGATGCCCTCGGGGGGCCAGCGTAAGGGCAGCACACCGACGGAATCACACCGCAGAGCTCCGCCTCCACAGGGCGCTGCCTCTGCCCGTTATTCAAAAAGTTCTTTGGTGTGGGCCTTTTTTGAGTCGAGTGCATCAGATCGCACAGCTGCTGTTTGCAACATATGTCTCAAGCGTATATCGCGTGGCCAAAACATCACCCGCTTGGGCACCACATGCTTGACCAGACATATGTTGACCTGCCATGCAGCTTGTTGGCAAGCCTACCTTAAAGACCCACACCAAAGAACAAAGCGGACCTCTCCTTGCACCGCATCAGCTGGGATCTCCAACCCCACTATACCTTCAGTCCTCTCTGAAACCTGCACTGAGAGGAATGAAGGTGTAGAATTAGGTGTGTCACAGCCAAGTACTTGCGGGCACTCTGCTAGCAGTACACCGACGTCCGATTCTAGCAGGCAAATTTTCCTGCCCCAGCTGCTGGATCGTCGAAAGAAGTTCACTCCCAGCCATCCACATGCCCAGCGGTTGAATGCTAGCTTGGCTAAATTGCTAGCGCTTCAACTGCTGCCTTTTCAGTTGGTAGACTCGGCCCCCTTCTGTGAGTTTGTGCAATGTGCGGTTCCTCAGTGACAGGTTCCCAAACGCCACTTTTTCTCACGGAAGGCGATTCCGGCTCTCTACCGGCATGTGGAAGGCAATGTCTTGGCCTCGCTGGACAGGGCGGTCAGCGGTAAGGTGCATATTACCGCTGACTCATGGTCCAGCAGGCATGGACAAGGACGTTACCTTTCTTTCACGGCCCATTGGGTCACTCTTTTGGCATCTGGGAAGGATGCAGGACAAGGTGCAGTAGTGTTGGAGGTTGTTCCACTGTCACGTTAGGTACTTACCGAGGCCGAGATGCCGAGAGCGGTTCACCCTTGCAACTTGACGCACTCCGCCCCCTGGAAGTGAGACAGGGAGAGAATGGCGAGAAGAGGCACTGGTGACCAGCAGGTGGAGTAGACTTGAAAAAGCAGGCTGAGATAGCTTGAGAAGTCCGTGAAGGTACTGGAGGTTAGACACCAGGCGGTGGCAGGGTTAAACCGGAACTTAGTGGTAATAGTCCAGATAATCAGGTCCAGCAGGGATTGTTGGAAATCCGTCGCGGCTGGAGATGCAGATCCAGGGTTTTAAAGCTGCTGATGGAAAAGTCCAGATAGGTACAGGGATCAGATCAAAGTTTAGGATTTACAAGGAGGATCCAAGTGCAAGCAGAGGGGGGTCAAGGGCTGGAGAAAACAGCAGATCCGGGTCACAAGCCAAGGGTCAAGCACAGGTAGAAGGCAGAAGTCCGTAAAACAAACAGAAGGTCGGGTCCAGGAGAGATGAGAGAGGTAGTCAGGCCGATCCAGGTCACAACAGGGTTTTCAAACAGGTTTTCAGGAAACAGGATTCACAGGAAAGCTGACAACAAACCAGCAACCTGTCAGTGGATTTATGCCTCTTTAAATATACCCGCCTGCAATCTGATTGGCGCCGCAGCGCGCACGTGCACGCAACGTTGCGTCGGCGCGCGCACCCGCGAATGCCGGAGTACTGTCCCGTGCGCGCACATGCGCCAAAGCGTCGTTACACCGCGCGTGCGCACTGGGCGCTGGCTGGTACGGCTGGGTTGAATGTTTCCCTGACAGTGCCCCCCCCGAGGGGCGGGCTCCGGACGCCCAAACTAGACATCAATTCGGGATGCTCTAAGTGAAAAGTTCGGATTAAACGGGGAGCATGGAGATTTACAGATGGTTCCCAAGAATTGTCTTCAGGAGGATACCCCTTCCACTTGACCAAATACTGCAGTTGCCTACCTCTTTTTCTACACCCCAGAATAGATTCCACTTCATACTCACATTCACCATCTACCTCTACTGGTAGAGGAGGTGGAGCCTCTCTTCCTGGAAAAGAGTTGGGGACAACAGGCTTCAACAAGGATGTGTGGAAGACCGGGTGTATCCTGTAAGATTCGGGTAGTGCCAATTCGAAGGCCACAGGGTTGATTGCCCGCTTGATCTTGAAAGGCCCAATGAATTTTGGTCCCAACTTCCGTGAGGGGATTGGTAGTTTGAGGTTGGTAGCGGAAAGCCACACTTCTTCCCCAGTTTTGAAAACAGGATTTTCTTTCCTTCCTTTATCATAGTATTTTTTATAGGCATTCTGAGCGTTCTGCATCATTTCTTGCAACTTTAGGAAGTTAGATTGGACAGAGGCTATCCGGTCCTGAACGGCAGGGACGGGACTTTCAGGAATGTCATCAGGGAGGAAAGGAGGGTGGAAACCGAAGTTGGCCCAAAAAGGAGTCTGGCTGGTGGTCGAATGGATGGAGTTATTGTACGCAAATTCAGCGTATGGAAGCAAAGAAGACCAGTCGTCCTGGGAAGCAGAGCAGAAGCAACGGAGATATTGCTCCAGGGTCTGGTTGGTTCTCTCTGTCTGGCCGTTGCTCTGAGGATGGTACGCGGAGGAAAAACAGATCTTAACTTCCAGGGATTTGCAAAGTTCTCTCCAGAATTTGGATGTAAACTGGGTGCCTCTATCAGAGGTGATGCTCTTGGGTACCCCATGGAGCCTGATTACTTCTTTAAAAAAAATCTTAGCAGTGTCAGCAGCCGAGGGAGTACCGATCATAGGCAGGAAGTGGGCCATCTTGGAGAGTCGGTCAATAACGACCAGGATTGTAGTAAAACCCCCAGAGGCAGGTAGATCAACAATGAAGTCCATTGAAACGTCTGCCCATGGACGTTCAGGGATGGGTAAGGGTTTGAGCAAACCCCAGCTTTTGGTGTGCGGGCCCTTGTTGCGTTGGCAATGGGTACAAGAGGTAACATAGGTTTTGCAATCCTGTCTCCAACCGGGCCACCAAAAGGAGCGAGAAACTAACTCTGTGGTTTTCCGAGTTCCGAAGTGGCCTTCTAATTTGTGATCGTGAAAAGTCTTTAGAACCAGTTGTCTGGTTTCTAGAGGAACGAAGATTTTACCTCGAGACCAAAACAAATCATTACGTTTTTCTAAAGAGGAGGTTTCTTGGTCAGAGCAGCGTCTGGAGGTGATCTTAATGGAGGTTAATAGATCGGTCTGAGAAACCAATAGAAAGTTTTGTGCTGATAGAATGGAACTGGGTTCCCCTGTTTGAGACACTTCAGAAAACATCCTGGAGAGTGCATCCGCTTTTCCATTCTTGGAGCTGGGCCTATGAGTGATGTGGAAATTAAACCTGGTAAAGAAGAGCGCCCAGCGGGCCTGTCGGGGTCTTAGACGCTTCGCCGTCCTCAAATATTCCAGGTTTTTATGATCAGTGAAGATTATGACCGGATGCGATGCGCCCTCCAGTAGGTACCGCCATTCTTCTAGAGCAAATTTGATGACCAGTAGTTCTCTGTCTCCCACGTCGTAATTTCGATCCGGAGGGGTTAATTTCCGGGAGGCAAAGGCTACTGGATGTAGAAGGGATTTGGGACCCAGCCTTTGAGAGAGAATGGCCCCAGTGGCTGTTTCGAAAGCGTCTACTTCCAATGTGAAAGGTAGTGAAGGATCTGGATGCCGTAGCACAGGTGCTGAGGTGAAAATGTCTTGTGTCCAATGGAACCGTTTACCCTGACGTGTCAATTGAGTGATAGGAGCCACCACAGAAGAGAAACCAACAATGAATCTTCTATAAAAATTGGCGAAGCCAATGAATCGTTGTACCCCCTTCTTGTCAGTTGGAGCCGGCCATTCTTGGAAGGCTTTGACCTTCTGCAGATCCATTGCCACCCCATCGGTAGAGATGATAAACCCCAGGAATTGTACCGTGGTCTTCTCAAAGTCACATTTCTCAGCCTTGAGATAGAGCCTATGTTTCCTGAGGATGGTAAGGACCTTTGTGACGTGAACCCGGTGTTTTTCAACAGAGGCAGAAAAAATGAGAATGTCATCCAGGTATACCACCATAAAGTCATCAAGATGTTCGCGAAAGATATCGTTGACCAGGTGTTGGAAGGTGGCTGGAGCATTGCAAAGCCCGAATGGCATGACCAAATACTCATAGTGCCCGAATCTGGATCTAAAAGCAGTCTTCCACTCGTCTCCAGCCCTGATCCGGACAAGATTATAGGCACCCCGAAGATCCAGTTTGGAGAAGATCCGGGCAGTTCGGAACCTCTGGAACAACTCCGGGATAAGGGGCAACGGGTATCTGTTTTTGATCGTAATTTTGTTTAACTCCCTATAGTCGATGCAGGGTCTCAGGGATCCGTCTTTTTTTTCAACAAAAAATATCCCTGCACCGGCTGGAGAAGAAGAGGGACGAATAAATTAATTTTTTAGGTTCTCATCTATGTAGGCTTTGAGAGCCTTTAACTCAGTCTCGGACAAGGGAAAAATCCGGCCAAAAGGAACTTCAGACCCGGGTAGAAGATCGATGGGACAATCATATGGCCGATGAGGTGGCAGTTGTTCGGCCTGTTGCTTGTCAAAAACGTCCCGGAATTCCAAGTATGCAGGGGGAACATTTCGTAGGTGGTCCGAGAGGGTTGCTACGGTGGCACAAGTGGTAGGAGCTGTGGGAAGACAGTGCTGGGTACAATATGATGAGGTGAAGTCGACTTCCTTCCTGGCCCAATTTATAAGGGGCTCATGCGCCTGTAGCCAGGGGAGGCCCAAGATGATGGGGAACATAGGAGAGGGAATGAGATCCAGGCGCAGAAACTCTTTGTGGCCTGAGTCCGTAACAGCAAGGAGGGGCTTGGTTTCTTGTGTGATTAGTCCTGAACGGGGCAGTGAGCCATCTGCCAGGTGCACTTGAAGGGAGTGGTCCTTAGGTTGCAGGGGGAAGTGAAGCTTGGAAGCTAGTGCAGAGTCCAGAAAGCAACTGCAGGCTCCGGAGTCAATAATCACCGGTAGCTGTAAGGAGAGAAAAAGGACAACATAAGTTTGTGGAAAGCCAGAAACCTGGTAATTCAGAATGTCTTTAGGAGGAGGCTTACTAGGTCTTACTGGACAGTTGCGAAGGAAGTGACCGGTGCTCCCACAGTAAAGGCATAGGTTGGCTTGACGCCTGCGCTGCTTTTCTTCGGGAGTGAGAGAAGGGCGGACTAATCCGAGTTGCATAGGCTCTGGTTCAGGAAGGGATGAAGCTGCAGGAGTCTGAACGGGTGGATGAGCAGGGCCTGATCTGGGAAGGGTCCAGTTGGGACGGGTGGTCTGAAAACGCTCAGAGCGTCGCTCACGCAAGCGCCTGTCAAGATGTGTGACAGATTGGATCAATTCTTCCAGGGAAGTGGGAGTGCCAATCCTGGCCAACTCATCCTTGAGAGCTTCGGATAGTACTTGGCGGTACTGGTATTTGAGGGCTGCTTCATTCCAGCCGGTATCAGCTGACCACTTCCGGAATTCCGCCGTGTAGTCTTCCACTGGTCTTTTTCCCTGGAGTAGGTTGTGAAGAACAGACTCAGCTGTGGCTGTGCGTTGGGGGTCGTCATATAACTGCGCCATATTCTCAAAGAAAGTGTCCACAGAGTTCAATTGCTCCATCAAACCGTGGGCCCAGGCTTGTGGTTCATCGGTCAAGAGAGAAATGACGAACCCTACCTTTACCACCTCAAAAGAAAAAGTCCTGGGCTGAAGAGCGAGGTAAAGGGAGCAAGCGTTTTTGAACGCCCGGTATTTCTTGCGGATGCCCGAGAACCGTTCCGGCATGGGGACCCTGGGTTCAGGGGTGGTCATCAGTACAGTGGGGCTCACTGTGGCTTGTGAGGTGGCGGCAGCATTGGTGACGGTGGCGACTGGGGATGCTAGACCTAAAGGCCCGGGGAGTTGCTGCAGGCGGCCATCCATCTGGGTATATCCCTCTTGTAATTTTTGAACTGCGTCGGTCAGTGCGGACACCTGCTGGCAGAGGTTCTCGAACGGGGAACGCGCTCTGTCGGCCTCAGACATCTGGCTGGTTTGTACTGTCACGTTAGGTACTTACCGAGGCCGAGATGCCGAGAGCGGTTCACCCTTGCAACTTGACGCACTCCGCCCCCTGGAAGTGAGACAGGGAGAGAATAGCGAGAAGAGGCACTGGTGACCAGCAGGTGGAGTAGACTTGAAAAAGCAGGCTGAGATAGCTTGAGAAGTCCGTGAAGGTGCTGGAGGTTAGACACCAGGCGGTGGCAGGGTTAAACCGGAACTTAGTGGTAATAGTCCAGATAATCAGGTCCAGCAGGGATTGTTGGAAACCCGTCGCGGCTGGAGATGCAGATCCAGGGTTTTAAAGCTGCTGATGGAAAAGTCCAGATAGGTACAGGGATCAGATCAAAGTTTAGGATTTACAAGGAGGATCCAAGTGCAAGCAGAGGGGGGTCAAGGGCTGGAGAAAACAGCAGATCCGGGTCACAAGTCAAGGGTCAAGCACAGGTAGAAGGCAGAAGTCCGTAAAACAAGCAGAAGGTCGGGTCCAGGAGAGATGAGAGAGGTAGTCAGGCCGATCCGGGTCACAACAGGGTTTTCAAACAGGTTTTCAGGAAACAGGATTCACAGGAAAGCTGACAACAAACCAGCAACCTGTCAGTGGATTTATGCCTCTTTAAATATACCCGCCTGCAATCTGATTGGCGCCGCAGCGCGCACGTGCATGCGGCGTTGCGTCGGCGCGTGCACCCGCGAATGCCGGAGTACTGTCCCGTGCGCGCACATGCGCCGAAGCGTCGTTACACCGCGCGTGCGCACAGGGCGCTGGCTGGTACGGCTGGGTTGAATGTTTCCCTGACACGCCGCCACGCCTCCAAAATGCTACTACTGGTTGTGACACACCTCTCTCCTCCACTCCCTCCTCTTCTTCTTCCTCCATGGCCTCTTCCTGTGCTTTGTCCTCGGAACCAGCAGTGCTCCGTAGGCGTTCAAGGGGCTACGCAAGTACGCAGGCAAAAAGATGCCATACCGTGCTTGCGCTGGTGTGTTTGGGGGACAGGAGCCACACTGGGGCAGAGGTTCTGTCTGCTCTGCAGGGGCAGGCCGAGAGGTGGTTGACGCCACGCCAGCTTAAGCCAGGAATGGTGGTTTGCGACAATGGCACCAACCTCCTCTCCGCCCTCCGACAGGGACAACTGACCCATGTGCCCTGTATGGCTCACGTCCTTAAGCTGGTGGTGCAGCGGTTCTTGGGCAGGTATCCGGGCTTACAGGATGTCCTGAGGCAGGCCAGGAAAGTCTGTGTGCATTTCCGCAGATCTTATAATGCCAGTGCTCGCCTGGCTGAGCTGCAAAAGGAGTTGAACCTGCCCAAGAACCGCCTTATATGTGACATGCCCACCAGGTGGAACTCAACGTTGGCCATGCTGCAGCAGCTGCACACGCAGCAGAGGGCCATCAATGAGTACCTGTGCGACTACGGCACCAGAACAGGGTCAGGGGAGCTCGGGTTTTTTTCACCACGCCAGTGGGGCATGATCAGGGATGCATGCACTGTCCTGGCACCATTTGAGGAGGCCACGAGGATGGTGAGCAGTGACAGTGCATGCATCAGTGACACTGTACCTCTTGTCCACCTGTTGGAACATACGCTGCGTGGAATAATGGACAGGGCACTTGAGGCAGAACAGAGGCAGGAAGAGGAGGACTTCCTTGCCTCTCAAGGCCCCCTTTACCCAGACAGTGTTCCTTTTGTCCCACCCATCGCACAGGAAGAGGAGGAGGAGGATTGTGTCAGCATGGAGGTGGAGCCTGGCACTCAGCATCATCAGCAGCAGTCTTTTAGGGATGATTTACAGTCCCAAGAAACCAGTGGACTTGTACGTGGCTGGGAGGAGGTGGCTGCGGATCATGTCGTCCTTAGTGACCCAGAGGACTCCGGACCGAATGCCTCAGCTAACCTACGCTGCATGGCCTCCCTGATCCTGCAAAGTCTGCGGAAGGATCCTCGTATTCTTCGGATCAAGGAGAGGGACCATTACTGGCTGGCCACTCTCCTTGATCCACGGTACAAGGGTAAGGTTCCGGACCTTATCTTACCGTCGCAGAGGGAGCAGAGGATGAGACAACTCCGGGAGGCCTTGCAGAAAGGTCTGTGCAACGCGTTCCCAGAGACTGGGAGGTTACAAACTCCTGGTCCTGGACAACGAGTTGCTGAGGTTTCGGTCAGTCAAAGAAGGAGCGGTGGGGAAGGTGGCCGTCTGACCGATGCGTTCAGACAATTCTTTAGTCCGCAGCCTCAAGGTATGATTGGTTCCAGCAACCATCGCCAGCATCTGATATACATGGTGCAGGAATACCTAGGGGCAAGGTCAGACTTGGACACCTTCCCCACCGAAAATCCTCTGGCTTACTGGGTCTTGAGGATGGATCACTGGCCAGAGCTTGCACAGTATGCAATTGAGCTACTGGCCTGTCCTGCATCCAGCGTTCTTTCAGAACGCACATTCAGTGCTGCTGGAGGATTTGTCATGGATCACAGGGTGCGCCTGTCCACCGACTCGGTTGATCGACTGACTTTCATAAAGATGAACCAGTCTTGGATCACCACCAGCTACCAAACACCTGAAGCTGATATAACAGACTAATTTATTTTCAAATGTCACATCCCTTCAAGACTGATGCTGATGCTGAGAGACTGTCCTGTTATGTTGACTGACTATCCTCCTCCTCCTCAATGATCCGATTGATGATGATAGCTTGGAAGAACATTTTTGTTTCTGGGTGCCGCCACCAGTGACTAAGGCCCAATTTTTCAGCCCCTGTTTAACAGGGGCATGTAATTAAAAAAATGTATGCAATGCTTTGCAGCAGGGCTCATTCCTGCACTCCAACTAGAGTATCTGGGAGAGGTTGCAGTGTCGTGGCACCAGCACCAGTGGCTAAGGCCCAATTTTTCAGCCCCTGTTTAACAGGGGCGTGTTATTACAATTTTTTATGCAATGCTTTGCAGCGGGGCTCATTCCTGCACTCCAACTAGAGTATCTGGGAGAGGTTGCAGTGTCGTGGCACCAGAACCAGTGCCTAAGGCCCAATTTTTCAGCCCCTGTTTAACAGAGGCGTGTAATTAAAATTTTTGATGCAATACTTTGCAACACGGCTCATTGCTGTGCTCCAAGTACAGTATCTGTGATGGGTTGCAGTGTTGTGGCACCAGTGCCTAAGGCCCAATTTTTCTGCCCCTGTTCAACAGGGGCATGCAATTACAATTCTTGATCTAATAATTCACAGCAGGGCCCATTCATGCGCCCACCAAGAGTAACTGTGAGGGCTCACAGTGTTGTGGCAACACCAACATGTAAGGGGCAAATTACATACATATATACGGCAGGCCCCTACTTTCAAACATCCAACTTACAAACGACTCCTCCTTGCAAACGGAAGGATACAACAGGAAGTGAGAGGAAATCTACCCCTAGGAAGGCAAATTCTCTCCTGTAAGAGTTAATATGGGAAAAAAAGTGTCTCCTCTCCACTGATACTTTATCACCAATTCTTGTTTCAATAAAAACCCCAAATTTTCAAAAAACATTTGTCATTAAGACGGAAAGTGAGGTGAACTGTTCTGAACAGGTGCACACTGCACAGACAGCAAAACAAATGTTACAGGGGTGATAACCCTTCCCTATGTTTTCCAAAAAGCTTAAAAATAGATTTTTTGGCTGGAGCTACACTTAAACAATGTACCTGTTCAAAATTACAAACAGATTCTACATAAGAACAAACCTACAGTCCCTGTCTTGTATTCACCGCCTGTATATGGCTGTTCAGAGTATATAGGGCCTTTTTTATTTTGTGTGTGCGGGGTTCCCCTTAATATCCATACAAGACCCAAAGGTAATGGGCTGGGGTGGGGGGGGGGGGGGTGATGGGGTAGCTATGCCATTTTTCTTAAAGATTTTCATCCATATTACCGGGACCAGACATTACATTAACCACTTGACCACTGGGCACTTAAACCCCCTTAATAACCAGACCAATTTTCAGCTTTCGGTGCTCTCACATTTTGAATGACAATTACTCAGTCATACAACACTGTACCCATATGAAATTTTTGTCCTTTTTTTCACACAAATAGAGCTTTCTTTTGGTGGTATTTAATCACTGTTGGGTTTTTTATTTTTTGCGCTATAAGAGAAAAAAGACTGAAAATTTTGTAAAAAAATGATTTTTTTTTCGTTTCTGTTATAAAATTTTGCAAATTACTATTTTTTCTTCATAAATTTTGGCCAAAATTTATACTGCTACATATCTTTGGTAAAAATAAGTACAAATTGGTGTATATTATTTGGTCTTTGTGAAAGTTATAGAGTCCACAAGCTATGGTGCCAATATCTGAAAATTGATCACACCTGAAGTACTGACGGCCTATCTCAATTCTTGAGACCCTAACATGCCAGAAAAGTACAAATACCCCCCAAATGACCCCTTTTTGGAAAGAAGACATTCCAAGGTATTCAGAAAGAGGCATTGTGAGTTTTTTGAAGTTGTCATTTTTTCCCACAATTCTTTGCAAAATCAAGATTTTTTTTTTCTCTTTTTTTTTTTTCACAAAATTGTCATATTAGCAGGTTATTTCTCACACACAGCATATGCATTCCACAAATTACACCCCAAAACACATTCTGCTATTACTCCCGAGTATGGCGATACCACATGTGTGAGACTTTTACACAGCGTGGCCACATACAGAGGCCCAACATGCAGGGAGCACCTTCAGGCGTTCTGGAGCACCAAGGCCAATTCTGACATTTCTCTCCTACATGTAAAAATCATCATTTATTTGCTAGAAAATTACATAGAACCCCAAAACATTATATATGTTTTTTTAGCAAAGACCTTAGAGAATATAATGGTGGTTGTTGCAACTTTTTATCTCGCACGATATTTGCGCAGCAATTTTTTTAACGCGTTTTTTACGGAAAAAAAATGTTTTGTGCTTAAAAAAAAAAAAAAACAGTAAAGTTAGCCCAATGTTTTTGCATAATGTGAAAGATGAAGTTACGCCGAGTAAATAGATACCTAACATGTCGCCCTTAAAAATTGCACACACTCGTGGAATGGCGCCAAACTTCGCTACTTAAAAAATCCCCATAGGCGACGCTTTAAATATTTTTACTGGTTACATGTTTTGAGTTACAGAGGAGGTCTAGGGCCAAAATGATTGCTCTCGCTCTAACGTTCGCAGAGATACCTCACATGTGTGGTTTGAAAACCGTTTTCATATGTGGGCGGGACTTACGTATGCGTTCGCTTCTGTATGCGAGCTCACGGGGACAGGGGCGCTTTAAAAAAAAAAAAAAAATGTTATTCTTCATTTTACTTTATTTATTTTAGTTTGACATGTTTTTCCGCCCTAAACATTTTTTTGATCACTTTTATACCTATTACAAGGAACGTAAACATCCCTTGTAATAGGAATATGGCATGACAGGTCCTCTTTACAGTGAGATATGAGGGGGGGGGGGTGTCAATAAGACCCCACATCTCACCTCTAGGCTGGGAAGCCTGAAAAAAAACCAAAAAAAAAAACAACAATCCTGGCTTTGATCGTAGCGATGAGTCGGTAGAAGCACCGGAGGGCGGCGGGGGGGGGGCATCCCCTCTTGCCTCCCGTAAGAATGATCAAGCGGCGGAACAGCCGCTATGATTGTTCTTATGGTGTAGGGAATCGCCGGCTGAAAAAGCCGATATCTGAATGATGCCTGTAGCTGCTCCCATCATTCAGATATCCCCGCACAAAGTCAAGGACGTCATATGACGGCCGGAGGGCGGGAAGTGGTTATTGCAGAGTATTGCCGGGCATTGCGGAGTATTGCCGGGCATTGCGGAGTATTGCCGGGCATTGCGGAGTATTGCCGGGCATTGCGGAGTATTGCAGGGCATTGCGGAGTATTGCGGTGTATGGCAGGGTATTGCGGTGTATGGCAGGGTATTGCACGGGTATTGCACAGGGTATTGTGGAGGGTATTGCACAGGGTATTGTGGAGGGTATTGCAGAGTATTGTGGAGGATATTGCAGAGTATTGTGGAGGGTATTGCAGAGTATTGTGCAGGGTATTGCAGAGTATTGTGCAGGGTATTGCAGAGTATTGTGCAGGGTATTGCAGAGTATTGTGCAGGGTATTGCAGAGTATTGTGCAGGGTATTGCAGAGTATTTTGCAGAGTATTGCGCAGGGTATTGCAGAGTATTTTGCAGGGTATTGCAGAGTATTTTGCAGGGTATTGCAGAGTATTGTGCAGGGTATTGCAGAGTATTGTGCAGGGTATTGCAGAGTATTGCACCAGGGTATTGCAGAGTATTGCACCAGGGTATTGCAGAGTATTGCACCAGGGTATTGCAGAGTATTGCACCAGGGTATTGCAGAGTATTGCACCAGGGTATTGCAGAGTATTTCACAGGGTATTGCAGAGTATTTCGCAGGGTATTGCAGAGTATTGCACCAGGGTATTGCAGAGTATTGCACCAGGGTATTGCAGAGTATTGCACCAGGGTATTGCAGAGTATTGGCAGGGTATTTTGCAGAGTATTGGCAGGGTGTATTGCAGAGTATTGGCAGGGTATAGCACAGGGATGGCTGAGCAGGGATGGATGGATGGATGGATCTGTGACTGCAATTGTCACAGATCCAGCCCACAGTGCTGCTGCTGCCATCCGCTCCCTCCCCCTCCCCTCTCACACTGTACCGATCGGTACAGAGAGGGGAGGGAGGAACCGGCGTCATCAAATGACGCCGGTCTGTTTACAAGTGATTGCTCCGTCATTTGACGGAGCGATCACGTGGTAAACGGCCGCTATCAGCGGCGATTTACCGCGATTCGTCGAGTTTCCCGTGTGCGCGCCCCAGGGGGCGCGCGGGAGCGCGATTCTGGGAGGACGTTATATAACGTCCTCCCAGAGTTAAGCAACCACCCTGCCGCCGTTATTTGTCGGCAGGTGGTTGTTAAGTGGTTAAAGCCGCAAGCAGTTTTAAATGGCTTTTTTTCCTTTAGAAATGTAATTTTGTGCTGGGACAGTTCTAAACACGGGAAACACGTGGCACTTCACAGGCATACTTTAGACACCCCCCAGGTACGATATTTAAAGGAATATTTGACTTTTTTTTTTTCACTTTATGCATCATTAAAATGACTGCTCCCGAAAAACGGACATTTTTAAAACTTCTTTTTGCATTGATACATGTCCCCTGGTGCAGAACCCGGGTTCCCAAACCCTTTTTAGGACAATAACATGCATAATAGTCGTTATAATTAGCACTTTAGATTTCGAACGTTCGCATTCATTGTATTTAATAGGGTACTAACGTTCGTGCGAACTTTCGGTCCGTTCGCGGGTTCTGGTGCGAACCGAACCCGGGGGTATTCGGCTCATCACTAACATATACATATTGATTTCTCGCAGGAGGAAAGGGCACACCCAGCTCTATATGCCCATACCCTTCTGTGTGAGGAGGTTGAGCGGTGTTGTGATAGGTCTCCGCAGCCAGATACTCTCTCAGAATGGTTCTTATCTCTATGACCAATAAAGACAAGTCTCTATTTCCCCCAATGACTTCAATGTCCACACCAGCTGTAACTCCAACGTAGAGTTTAATTCTCTTAAACGACAGTCTCTGATAGGAAAGGTTGGAGAGAGAACAGGACAGCATAAGGTGTGGGAAAGTTCCAGGCACAAACATAATACACTTCACTGCTTGGCTTCTCAAGCAGACTTAGCCCATTTGGATAGTCTCTCTAGATAGGGACTAGACCTGGTGAACTTGGTGTTCAAAGCTTGGCCTCTTTGTAAGGAGAAGACATCCCTCCAGAGAGTTACCGGGCCCCTTCCTTCACTCCGACTTCTCACCAATCCCTCGGAACGGTCCTCAGCCGGCCTCCTCGTCTAAGATGCGAGTCCCCTCGCAAGGCGGCACCCTGAGATTCCTCAATCCTTGACGGGCCCCGGCCAAAGGTGCTGGGCCCAAGGCCTTTAGTTGCAGCCCCAGCGCTAAAGGTGCCTGGGACTGATTTACCAACCTCCGCCCCTGGGCCAAAGGTGCCCAGGGTGGACAGGAACACACACTCCCTGGGAGTAGGACTCCCGACGACCAACGAACCCTGAACAGGCAGCGTCTGCCCCTTTTATATCCTCTCCCAGCATACACAGCAGGACGACCACTCCCACTGTATGGTTGCCGAGAGGGGACACACAAGGCACAGCACTGTATCAGAAGTTCAACCCTGGCCCACTATGGCAGCACCACCTGCAGGCCACAGGGAACGGTACACCGATACTCTTCCTGCAGACAAAATGGTTGATAATGTCCTAACAATTTAGGTGTTTGAGCATAACTACCACTCAAACACTACCCCAAAATTGAGGACCCCGCTACATATATATATATTGCGCATTCAGTGTAGCCTATATATACAGTGCATTCGGTGGTGTATAGTTTCTAATACACTTCAGGCAGTGTACACAGTATACAATGTAGTGCAGCCGTTGTACAGTTTCTAATACAGTGCAAGTGGTGTACGCAGTATCTAATACAGTGTGTACAGTTTCTAATACACATCAGGCAGTGTATTAATATTGATATATAGTCTAGTATATATATATATATATATATATATAACTCTGCATTCAGTGTAGCCTATACAGTATATACAGGGCATTCGGTGGTGTATACTTTCGAATACACTTCAGGCGGTGTACAGAGTATCTAATACAGCGTGTACAGTTTCTACTACACTTCTGGCCCCTTGTAAACATTTTAGGGGGGGTTCTAGATGAGTTTGGGGCCTCAAAAAAAAGCCTCTGCCACTCTGCCTGAATTTAATGAGAACAAAAACATTTGTACACATTTTAGGGGGGGGGGGTTCTAGATGAGTTTGGGGTCTCCAAAAAAAGCCTCCGCCTGAATTTAATGAGAACAAAAACATTTGTACACATTTTAGGGGGGGGGGGTTCTAGATGGGTTTGGGGCCTCCAAAAAAGCCTCTGTCACTCTGCCTGAATTGAATGAGAACAAAAACATTTGTACACATTTTAGGGGGGAGAGAAAAGCACTACAATGGAGCTGACAAAATACATTGTAAGCGACTAGGCTAGGTGTGTATGGGCCCAGGATAGCATGCTGGAGAGGTTAGTGAAGGCAAATATGCATGTAGGCCAAAAATGGAGCAGTAAAAGCTTACAGCATGCATGAGGACTAGGAATGAATCGAACACCCCCCTGTTCGGTTCACACCAGAACCTGCGAACAGACCTAAAGTTCGCATGAACTTTAGAACCCTATTAAATACACGTTTAACGTTCAAAATCAAAAGTGCTAATTATAAAGGCTAATATGCAAGTTATTGTCCTAAAAAGGGTTTGGGGACCTGGGTCCTGCCCCAGGGGACATGTATCAATGCAAAAAAAAGTTTTAAAAACTGACGTTTTTTCGGGAGCAGTGATTTTAATAATGCTTAAAGTGAAACAATAAAAGTGAAATATTCCTTTAAATTTCGTACCTAGGGTGTGTGTATAGTATGCCTGTAAAGCAGCGCTTGTTTCCCTTGCTTAGAACTGTCCCTGCACAAAATGTCATTTCTGAAGGAAAAACAGTAATTTAAAAGCACTCGCGGCTATAATGAATTGTCGGCTCCCGCCGGCAATACAGAGAAAAGTCATTGATTAAAAAAAAAAATAAAAAAAAATGCGTGGGGTCCCCCCAAATTCAATTACTAGGCCCTTCAGGTCTGGTATGGATATTAAGGGGAACCCTGCATCAAATTAAAAAAAATGACGTGGGGTTCCCCCCAAATATCCATACTAGACCCTTCAGGTCTGGTATGGATTTTAAGGGGAACTCTACCCCAAATTTAAAAAAAAATGGCGTGGAGTTCCCCCAAAAATCCATACCAGACCCTTTATCCGAGCACGCCAACTGGCAGGCCACAGGAAAAGAGGGGGGGACGAGAGAGCGCCCCCCCTCCTGAACCGTACCAGGCCACATGCCCTCAACATGGGTAGGATGTCCCCATGTTGATGGGGACAAGGGCCTCATACCCACAACCCTTGCCCGGTGGTTGTGGGGGTTTGCGGGCAGGGGGCTTTTCGGAATCTGGAAGACCCCTTTAACAAAGGGGACCCCCAGATCCCGCCCCCCCCCATGTGAATTGGTAAGGGTACATTGTACCCCTACCATTTCACAAATAAAGTGTAAAAAAAACACACCGACACCTTGTAAAAGTCCTTTATTAAAAATAAAAAACCCATTCCAGCAATGTAATCCAATGTCCCGTGGCGATCCCCCGCCCCCTCATTCCTCAGACCCCGCCTACGTCATTGGCTGAGCGGACCTGATGGGGAACTTCATCCGTAGTGTAGGTCCGCTCAGCCAATGACGTTTCGAGTGGAGACTGCAGTGCTGGACATCGGATTACATAGCTGGAATGGGTTTTTATTTTTTTATTTTTTAATAGGTTTGCACCAGACACTGGGGACCAGTGTTAAATCACCAGGGGGAGAGTGTAGCGAGTATTTGAATTTAGGGGAAGCATCTGGGTGGTAGTGTAACCCAGATGCACTGATTGCTAGGGAATCCGAGACCCTTTTGTGGTTCTTGGAGGACTCTGGTGGTGTGAGGTTCCCTGCGGCCTGCAGGTGGCATTGTCGCCCTGGCCGGAGTTGAACTCACACCGCAAGACTGCTTCCTTTTTGTCCTTTCCTGGCGCTGGTACAGCGGGGCGGGGAACCTACTGTTACGCAAAAGGCGAGGGGATAAAAGGGGCAGACGCCCTGACCTTGGGGGTTCAGAGTCGGAGGAGGCGGCCGCGCCCGGGCACCTTCAGCTTGGGTGCTGGCGTTCCTGAGATCCGGGCGCCCTTGACCTGGCCGGAGCGAGAGATGGAGTCCATCTCAGGCACCTTTAGCCTGGGGTGAGGTACTATGGCGGATGCCTGGGGCTCAGTACCTTCGACTGAGTTCCACGAGGGTGGAGGAATCCGAGGGGCCCCTAACTCATTGGGTGCCCGTGTCTGAGTTTGTGAGGACTGGTGAGCGGAACTTCTCTGGAGAGTCCGGCGCAGCATTTGCTGGTGACAGAGAGGCCTCCGGTGACTCCCTTGGACGGATATCCTTCCCCTGACAGGGGCTGTGCTAGAGAAGGTAATTCATGTTCTACCTCACATAGTCAGTGGTAGGGATGAGCTCGGTGTTCGAGTCGAACATAGGTTCGACTCGAACATCTGCTGTTCGCGCGTTCGGCGAACAACGAACGATTTGGGCCGTTTGCGTAAAATTTGAGTGACGCGAACGGCCCACAATACACTGCGCCATCGCAGTGTAATCCCGGCGCTGTGATTGGCCAAGCATGCACTGTGACCCTGCATGCTTGGCCAATCACAGCGTCGGCAGCGAGGAGAGCAATTATTGCCCACAGGCAGGATGCCTGTGGCCAATTATAGCTGAGGGGGTTTAGTACACGCCCCACACTATAAAAGGCCGCCAGCGCGGCGGCCTCGTGTAGTGTGTTCCGGAGCAGGGAAAGTGAAGGATAGGCAGGGACAGTGTCAAATCTTGTCAAATCTATTCTTTGCTAAACCTTGTGTGTAGGGACAGAGAAGGATAGGCAGGGAGAGTGTCAGTGTCATATTCTTTGCTAAACCTTGTGTGTAGGGAGAGAGAAGGATAGGCAGGGAGAGTGTCAGTGTCATATACTTTGATAAACCTTGTGTGCAGGGAGAGAGAAGGATAGGCAGGGGACAGTGTCAGTGTCATATTCTTTGCTAAACCTTGTGTGCAGGGAGAGAGAAGGATAGGCAGGGAGAGTGTCAGTGTCATATACTTTGATAAACCTTGTGTGCAGGGAGAGAGAAGGATAGGCAGGGGACAGTGTCAGTGTCATTGTTGCTAAGCCTCCTGCACATTATACACCTGAAGTTAGCCCGTATTGCTGCTTTTTCCTGGTGTGTTACACCAACAGGATTTTGTGGCACTTACAGCGGGCGGAGTGTGCCTCCTGACCATATTACACCTTAACTTAGCCTGTATTGCTGCTTTTTCCTGGTGTGTTACACCAACAGGATTTTGCGGCACTTACAGCGGGCGGAGTGTGCCTCCTGACCATATTACACCTGAACTTAGCCTGTATTGCTGCTTTTTCCTGCTGTGTTACACCAACAGGATTTTGCGGCACTTACAGCAGGCGGAGTGTGCCTCCTGACCATATTACACCTTAACTTAGCCTGTATTGCTGCTTTTTCCTGGTGTGTTACACCAACAGGATTTTGCGGCACTTACAGCGGGCGGAGTGTGCCTTCTGACCATATTACACCTGAACTTAGCCTGTATTGCTGCTATTTCCTGGTGTGTTACACCAACAGGATTTTGCGGCACTTACAGCGGGCGGAGTGTGCCTTCTGACCATATTACACCTTAACTTAGCCTGTATTGCTGCTTTTTCCTGGTGTGTTACACCAACAGGATTTTGCGGCACTTACAGCGGGCGGAGTGTGCCTTCTGACCATATTACACCTGAACTTAGCCTGTATTGCTGCTATTTCCTGGTGTGTTACACCAACAGGATTTTGCGGCACTTACAGCGGGCGGAGTGTGCCTCCTGACCATATTACACCTTAACTTAGCCTGTATTGCTGCTTTTTCCTGGTGTGTTTAGGGATGAGCTTCGTGTTCGAGTCGAACATACGTTCGACTCGAACATTGGCTGTTCGATCGTTCGACGAAGATCGAACGATTTGGGCCGTTCGCGCCAAATTCGAGTGACGCGAACGGCCCACAATGCACTACGCCATGGCAGTGTCATCCAGGCGCTGTGATTGGCCAAGCATGCACTGTGACCCCGCATGCTTGGCCAATCACAGCGCCGGCAGCGAGGAGAGCAATGATTGGCCACAGGCAGGATGCCTGTGGCCAATTATTGCTGAGGGTGTTTAGTACACGCCCCACACTATAAAAGGCCGCCAGCACGGCGGCCTAGTGTAGTGTGTTCCGGAGCAGGGATAGAGTAGCATAGGCAGGGACAGTGACTGTTATTTCTTTCTTGCTTAACCTGGATTCCTTTAGTTTAGGGAAAGAGAAGGATAGGTAGGGAGAGTGTCAGTGTGTTTTGTGCTTCTGCTATAGTGTGCTTAAAAAAAACATTTATTCTAGGGACAGAAAACTCTAGGTAGGGACAGTGTCAGTTTCTTTCACTCTGCAAGTCCTTGTTTCCAGGGACCTGTAAGGACAGTGAGTTAATTGTCCTTGTGCTATATTGTGCTTAAAAAAAACATTTATTCTAGGGACAGAAAACTCTAGGTAGGGACAGTGTCAGTTTCTTTCACTCTGCAAGTCCTTGTTTCCAGGGACCTGTAAGGACAGTGAGTTAATTGTCCTTGTGCTATATTGTGATTAAAAAAAACATTTATTCTAGGGACAGAAAACTCTAGGTAGGGACAGTGTCAGTTTCTTTCACTCTGCAAGTCCTTGTTTCCAGGGACCTGTAAGGACAGTGAGTTAATTTTCCTTGTGCTATATTGTGATTAAAAAAAACATTTTTTCTAGGGACAGAAAACTGTAGGTAGGGAGAGTGTTTTTTTTCTTTCACTCTGCAAGTCCTTGTTTCCAGGGACCTGTAAGGACAGTGAGTTAATTGTCCTTGTGCTATATTGTGCTTAAAAAAAACATTTATTCTAGGGACAGAAAACTCTAGGTAGGGACAGTGTCAGTTTCTTTCACTCTGCAAGTCCTTGTTTCCAGGGACCTGTAAGGACAGTGAGTTAATTTTCCTTGTGCTATATTGTGATTAAAAAAAACATTTATTCTAGGGACAGAAAACTCTAGGTAGGGACAGTGTCAGTTTCTTTCACTCTGCAAGTCCTTGTTTCCAGGGACCTGTAAGGACAGTGAGTTAATTTTCCTTGTGCTATATTGTGATTAAAAAAAACATTTTTTCTAGGGACAGAAAACTGTAGGTAGGGAGAGTGTTTTTTTTCTTTCACTCTGCAAGTCCTTGTTTCCAGGGACCTGTAAGGACAGTGAGTTAATTTTCCTTGTGCTATATTGTGCTTAAAAAAAACATTTTTTCTAGGGACAGAAAACTGTAGGTAGGGAGAGTGTTTTTTTTCTTTCACTCTGCAAGTCCTTGTTTCCAGGGACCTGTAAGGACAGTGAGTTAATTGTCCTTGTGCTATATTGTGCTTAAAAAAAAACATTTATTCTAGGGACAGAAAACTCTAGGTAGGGACAGTGTCAGTTTCTTTCACTCTGCAAGTCCTTGTTTCCAGGGACCTGTAAGGACAGTGAGTTAATTGTCCTTGTGCTATATTGTGATTAAAAAAAACATTTATTCTAGGGACAGAAAACTCTAGGTAGGGACAGTGTCAGTTTCTTTCACTCTGCAAGTCCTTGTTTCCAGGGACCTGTAAGGACAGTGAGTTAATTTTCCTTGTGCTATATTGTGATTAAAAAAAACATTTTTTCTAGGGACAGAAAACTGTAGGTAGGGAGAGTGTTTTTTTTCTTTCACTCTGCAAGTCCTTGTTTCCAGGGACCTGTAAGGACAGTGAGTTAATTGTCCTTGTGCTATATTGTGCTTAAAAAAAACATTTATTCTAGGGACAGAAAACTCTAGGTAGGGACAGTGTCAGTTTCTTTCACTCTGCAAGTCCTTGTTTCCAGGGACCTGTAAGGACAGTGAGTTAATTTTCCTTGTGCTATATTGTGATTAAAAAAAACATTTATTCTAGGGACAGAAAACTCTAGGTAGGGACAGTGTCAGTTTCTTTCACTCTGCAAGTCCTTGTTTCCAGGGACCTGTAAGGACAGTGAGTTAATTTTCCTTGTGCTATATTGTGATTAAAAAAAACATTTTTTCTAGGGACAGAAAACTGTAGGTAGGGAGAGTGTTTTTTTTCTTTCACTCTGCAAGTCCTTGTTTCCAGGGACCTGTAAGGACAGTGAGTTAATTTTCCTTGTGCTATATTGTGCTTAAAAAAAACATTTTTTCTAGGGACAGAAAACTGTAGGTAGGGAGAGTGTTTTTTTTCTTTCACTCTGCAAGTCCTTGTTTCCAGGGACCTGTAAGGACAGTGAGTTAATTGTCCTTGTGCTATATTGTGCTTAAAAAAAACATTTATTCTAGGGACAGAAAACTCTAGGTAGGGACAGTGTCAGTTTCTTTCACTCTGCAAGTCCTTGTTTCCAGGGACCTGTAAGGACAGTGAGTTAATTGTCCTTGTGCTATATTGTGCTTAAAAAAAACATTTATTCTAGGGACAGAAAACTCTAGGTAGGGACAGTGTCAGTTTCTTTCACTCTGCAAGTCCTTGTTTCCAGGGACCTGTAAGGACAGTGAGTTAATTTTCCTTGTGCTATATTGTGATTAAAAAAAACATTTATTCTAGGGACAGAAAACTCTAGGTAGGGACAGTGTCAGTTTCTTTCACTCTGCAAGTCCTTGTTTCCAGGGACCTGTAAGGACAGTGAGTTAATTTTCCTTGTGCTATATTGTGATTAAAAAAAACATTTTTTCTAGGGACAGAAAACTGTAGGTAGGGAGAGTGTTTTTTTTCTTTCACTCTGCAAGTCCTTGTTTCCAGGGACCTGTAAGGACAGTGAGTTAATTTTCCTTGTGCTATATTGTGCTTAAAAAAAACATTTTTTCTAGGGACAGAAAACTGTAGGTAGGGAGAGTGTTTTTTTTCTTTCACTCTGCAAGTCCTTGTTTCCAGGGACCTGTAAGGACAGTGAGTTAATTGTCCTTGTGCTATATTGTGCTTAAAAAAAACATTTATTCTAGGGACAGAAAACTCTAGGTAGGGACAGTGTCAGTTTCTTTCACTCTGCAAGTCCTTGTTTCCAGGGACCTGTAAGGACAGTGAGTTAATTTTCCTTGTGCTATATTGTGATTAAAAAAAACATTTATTCTAGGGACAGAAAACTCTAGGTAGGGACAGTGTCAGTTTCTTTCACTCTGCAAGTCCTTGTTTCCAGGGACCTGTAAGGACAGTGAGTTAATTTTCCTTGTGCTATATTGTGATTAAAAAAAACATTTTTTCTAGGGACAGAAAACTGTAGGTAGGGAGAGTGTTTTTTTTCTTTCACTCTGCAAGTCCTTGTTTCCAGGGACCTGTAAGGACAGTGAGTTAATTTTCCTTGTGCTATATTGTGCTTAAAAAAAACATTTTTTCTAGGGACAGAAAACTGTAGGTAGGGAGAGTGTTTTTTTTCTTTCACTCTGCAAGTCCTTGTTTCCAGGGACCTGTAAGGACAGTGAGTTAATTGTCCTTGTGCTATATTGTGCTTAAAAAAAACATTTATTCTAGGGACAGAAAACTCTAGGTAGGGACAGTGTCAGTTTCTTTCACTCTGCAAGTCCTTGTTTCCAGGGACCTGTAAGGACAGTGAGTTAATTTTCCTTGTGCTATATTGTGCTTAAAAAAAACATTTATTCTAGGGACAGAAAACTCTAGGTAGGGACAGTGTCAGTTTCTTTCACTCTGCAAGTCCTTGTTTCCAGGGACCTGTAAGGACAGTGAGTTAATTGTCCTTGTGCTATATTGTGCTTAAAAAAAACATTTATTCTAGGGACAGAAAACTCTAGGTAGGGACAGTGTCAGTTTCTTTCACTCTGCAAGTCCTTGTTTCCAGGGACCTGTAAGGACAGTGAGTTAATTTTCCTTGTGCTATATTGTGATTAAAAAAAACATTTTTTCTAGGGACAGAAAACTGTAGGTAGGGAGAGTGTTTTTTTTCTTTCACTCTGCAAGTCCTTGTTTCCAGGGACCTGTAAGGACAGTGAGTTAATTTTCCTTGTGCTATATTGTGATTAAAAAAAACATTTTTTCTAGGGACAGAAAACTGTAGGTAGGGAGAGTGTTTTTTTTCTTTCACTCTGCAAGTCCTTGTTTCCAGGGACCTGTAAGGACAGTGAGTTAATTGTCCTTGTGCTATATTGTGCTTAAAAAAAACATTTTTTCTAGGGACAGAAAACTGTAGGTAGGGAGAGTGTTTTTTTTTTTTCACTCTGCAAGTCCTTGTTTCCAGGGACCTGTAAGGACAGTGAGTTAATTTTCCTTGTGCTATATTGTGCTTAAAAAAAACATTTATTCTAGGGACAGAAAACTCTAGGTAGGGACAGTGTCAGTTTCTTTCACTCTGCAAGTCCTTGTTTCCAGGGACCTGGAGAGACATTGAGTGAATTGTCCTTGTGCTATATTGTGATTAAAAAAAACATTTATTCTAGGGACAGAAAACTCTAGGTAGGGACAGTGTCAGTTTCTTTCACTGTGAAAGTCCTTGTTTCAAGGGACAGAGAAGGACACCTGAAGGTAGCCCTTATTGCTTTTTTCCCATCTCCCTGCAGGCCATCTATTAGAATGTCTGGAAGGCAAACAAGGAGAGGCAGACAGTCAGGAGGCAATAAAAGAGGGCAAGCAGGCTCTGTGTCTGGGGGCAACAGTGCTGGTCGTGGACGCGGTGCATTGTCATCAGCACATGGCCATGGGACACGCTTGTCCTTCTTTTCGGCAGCTGGACATGTTGAGCCACATCATGCCGAAGACTTGGTAGAGTGGATGACCAAGCCCTCCTCCTCCTCCTCATCCTCTCTCACCCAGGCTCAGGGTACTGGAAAAGCAGCTGCCAAAGCGTCGTCTTCCCTGGTATCAATGTCAGACAAATCATCAGTCACTCCTTCCCTAGACCCACCATGTCCTCCTCCTGAGGAGTCCCCCGAACTGTTTCAGCACAGTGTTGGGTACATGCTCCAGGAGGATGCCCAGCGTTTCGAAGGGTCTGATGATGAAACCCAGCTAGAGGAAGGCAGTAGCGTGAGAGCAGACAGAGGGGATGCTCAAGAAGGACACCAATCTGGCAGTCATGTTCCAGCAGCTGCAGCATACTGCCAGATTGGCTCCAGTGATGAGGAGGGAGGGGATGATGAGGTCAATGACTCCACGTGGGTGCCTAATAGGAGAGAGGAGGAGGAGGAGGCACATCTCCAACGAGGCAGGATGCCCTTTGGTGGCCAGCGTAAGGGCAGTACACCGACGGAATCACACCGCAGAGCTCCGCCTGTGCAGGGCGCTGCCTCTGCCCGTCATTCAAAAAGTTCTTTGGTGTGGGCCTTTTTTGAGGCTAGTGCATCAGATCGCACAGCTGCTGTTTGCAACATATGTCTCAAGCGTATATCGCGTGGCCAAAACATCAGCCGCTTGGGTACCACATGCCTGACCAGACATATGTTGACCTGCCATGCAGCTCGTTGGCAAGCCTACCTCAAAGACCCACACCAAAGAACAAAGCGGACCTCTCCTTGCACCGCATCAGCTGGGATCTCCAACCCCACTATAACTTCAGTCCTCTCTGAAACATGCACTGAGAGGAATGAAGGTGTAGAATTAGGTGTGTCACAGCCAAGTACTTGCGCCCACTCTGCTAGCAGTACACCGACGTCCGATTCTAGCAGGCAAATTTCCCTGCCCCAGCTGCTGGACCGTCGAAAGAAGTTCACTCCCAGCCATCCACATGCCCAGCGGTTGAATGCTAGCTTGGCTAAATTGCTAGCGCTTCAACTGCTGCCTTTTCAGTTGGTAGACTCGGCCCCCTTCCGTGAGTTTGTGCAATGTGCGGTTCCTCAGTGGCAGGTTCCCAAACGCCACTTTTTCTCACGGAAGGCTATTCCGGCTCTCTACCGGCATGTGGAAGGCAATGTCTTGGCCTCGCTGGACAGGGCAGTCAGCGGTAAGGTGCATATTACCGCTGACTCATGGTCCAGCAGGCATGGACAGGGACGTTACCTTTCTTTCACGGCCCATTGGGTCACTCTTTTGGCAGCTGGGAAGGATTCAGGACAAGGTGCAGTAGTGTTGGAGGTTGTCCCACCGCCACGCCTCCAAAATGCTACTACTGGTTGTGACACACCTCTCTCCTCCACCCCCTCCTCTTCTTCTTCCTCCATGGCCTCTTCCTGTGGTTTGTCCTATGAACCAGCGGTGCTCCGTAGCCGTTCACGGGGCTACGCAAGTACGCAGGCAAAAAGATGCCATGCCGTGCTTGCGCTGGTGTGTTTGGGGGACAGAAGCCACACTGGGGCAGAGGTCCTGTCTGCTCTGCAGGGCCAGGCCGAGAGGTGGTTGACGCCACGCCAGCTTAAGCCAGGAATGGTGGTTTGCGACAATGGCACCAACCTCCTCTCCGCCCTCCGACAGGGACAACTGACCCATGTGCCCTGTGTGGCTCACGTCCTTAACCTGGTGGTGCAGCGCTTCTTGGGCAGGTACCCGGGCTTACAGGATGTCCTGAGGCAGGCCAGGAAAGTCTGTGTGCATTTCCGCAGATCTTATAATGCCAGTGCTCGCCTGGCTGAGCTGCAAAAGGAGTTGAACCTGCCCAAGAACCGCCTTATATGTGACATGCCCACCAGGTGGAACTCAACGTTGGCCATGCTGCAGCGGCTGCACACGCAGCAGAGGGCCATCAATGAGTACCTGTGCGACTACGGCACCAGGACAGGGTCAGGGGAGCTTGGTTTTTTTCTCCACGCCAGTGGGGCATGATCAGGGATGCATGCACTGTCCTGGCACCATTTGAGGAGGCCACGAGGATGGTGAGCAGTGACAGTGCATGCATCAGTGACACTGTACCTCTTGTCCACCTGTTGGAGCACACGCTGCGTGGAATAATGGACAGGGCACTTGAGGCAGAACAGAGGCAGGAAGAGGAGGACTTCCTTGCCTCTCAAGGCCCCCTTTACCCAGACAGTGTTCCTTCTGTCCCACCCATCGCACAGGAAGAGGAGGAGGAGGAGGAGGAGGAGGAGGAGGATTGTGTCAGCATGGAGGTGGAGGCTGGCACTCAGCATCATCAGCAGCAGTCTTTTAGGGATGATTTACAGTCCCAAGAAACCAGTGGACTTGTACGTGGCTGGGAGGAGGTGGCTGCGGATCATGTCGTCCTTAGTGACCCAGAGGACTCCGGAGCGAATGCCTCAGCAAACCTACGCTGCATGGCCTCCCTGATCCTGCAAAGTCTGCGGAAGGATCCTCGTATTCTTCGGATCAAGGAGAGGGACCATTACTGGCTGGCCACTCTCCTTGATCCACGGTACAAGGGTAAGGTTGCGGACCTTATGTTACCGTCGCAGAGGGAGCAGAGGATGAGACAACTCCGGGAGGCCTTGCAGAAAGGTCTGTGCAACGCGTTCCCAGAGACTGGGAGGTTGCAAACTCCTGGTCCTGGACAACGAGTTGCTGAGGCTTCGGCCAGTCAAAGAAGGAGCGGTGGGGAAGGTGGCCGTCTGACCGATGCGTTCAGACAATTCTTTAGTCCGCAGCCCCAAAGTATGATCGGTTCCAGCAACCATCGCCAGCGTCTGATAAACATGGTGCAGGAATATCTAGGGGCAAGGTCAGACTTGGACACCTTCCCCACCGAAAATCCTCTGGCTTACTGGGTCTTGAGGATGGATCACTGGCCAGAGCTTGCACAGTATGCAATTGAGCTACTGGCCTGTCCTGCATCCAGCGTTCTTTCGGAACGCACATTCAGTGCTGCTGGAGGATTTGTCACGGATCACAGGGTGCGCCTGTCCACCGACTCGGTTGATCGACTGACTTTCATCAAGATGAACCAGTCTTGGATCACCACCAGCTACCACACACCTGATGCTGATATAACAGACTAATTGATTTTAAAATGTCACATCCCTTCAAGACTGATGCTGATGCTGAGTGCCTGTGCTGTTATGTTGACTGGCTATCCTCCTCCTCCGAGTCCTCAATGATACGATTGATGATGATAGCTTGGAAGATCATTTTTGTTTATGGGTGCCGCCACCAGTGCCTAACGCCCAATTTTTCAGCCCCTGTTTAACAGGGGCGTGTAATTACAATTTTTGAAGCAATACTTTGCAACAGGGCTCATTGCTGTGCTCCAAGTACAGTATCTGTGAGGAGTTGCAGTGTTGTGCCACCAGTGCCTAAGGCCCAATTTTTCAGCCCCTGTTTAACAGGGGCGTGTCATTACAATTTTTGAAGCAATACTTTGCAACAGGGCTCATTGCTGTGCTCCAAGTACAGTATCTGTGAAGGGTTGCAGTGTTGTGCCACCAGTGCCTAAGGCCCAATTTTTCAGCCCCTGTTCAACAGGGGCATGTAATTACAATTCTTGATCTAATAATTCACAGCAGGGCCCATTGCTGCACCCACCAAGAGTAACTGTCAGGGCTTACAGTGTTGTGGCACCAGCACCACCATCAAAGGCCCAATTTTTACTACCACTGTTCAACAATTATATGTAATTAAAATTCCTGATATAATAGTTGACAGCAGGGCGTTCCAGCACCAACCAAGAGTAACTGTGAGTGCTTACAGTGTTGTGCCAACACCAACAACTAAGGGGCCTATTTCTGCAGAGTATATACGGCAGGTCCCTACTTTCAAACATCCAACTTACAAACGACTCCTACTTGCAAACGCAAGAAGACAACAGGAAGTGAGAGGAAATCTACCACTAGGAAGGAAAATTCTCTCCTGTAAGAATAAATATGGGAGAAAGGTGTCTCCTCTGTACTGATGCTTTATCAGCAATCCTTGTTTCAAGAAAAACACCACATTTCAAAAACAGTTGTCATTAGGACGGAAAGTGAGGTGAAATGTTCTGAACAGGGGCACAGACAGCAAAACAAATGTTACAGGGGTGATAACCCTTACCTATGTTTTCCAAAAAGTTTAAAAATAGATTTTTGGTCTGGAGCTACACTTCAACAATGTACCTGTTCAAAATTACAAACAGATTCTACATAAGAACAAACCTACAGTCCCTGTCTTGTATGCACCGCCTGTATACGGCTGTTCAGAGTATATAGGGCCTTTTTTATTTTATGTGCGGGGTTCCCCTTAATATCCATACAAGACCCAAAGGGGCTGGTAATGGGCTGGGGTAGGGGGGGGGTCATGGGGTAGCTATGCCATTTTTCTTAAAGATTTTCATCCATATTACCGGGACCAGACATTACATTAAAGCCGCAAGCAGTTTTAAATGGCTTTTTTTTCCTTTAGAAGTGTCATTTTGTGCAGGGACAGTTCTAAACACGGGAAACACGTGGCACTTCACAGGCATACTTTAGACACCCCCCAGGTACGATATTTAAAGGAATATTTGACTTTTTTTTTTTCACTTTATGCATCATTAAAATGACTGCTCCCGGAAAACGACCGTTTTTAAAACTTATTTTTGCATTGATACATGTCCCCTGGTGCAGAACCCGGGTTCCCAAACCCTTTTTAGGACAATAACATGCATAATAGTTGTTATAATTAGCACTTTAGAATTCGAACGTTCGCATCCATTGTATTTAATAGGGTTCTAATGTTCGTTCGAACTTTCGGTCCGTTCGCGGGTTCTGGTGCGAACCGAACCCGGGGGTGTTCGGCTCATCACTAGGTGTGTTACACCAACAGGATTTTGCGGCACTTACAGCGGGCGGAGTGTGCCTCCTGACCATATTACACCTTAACTTAGCCTGTGTTGCTGCTTTTTCCTGGTGTGTTACACCAACAGGATTTTGTGGCACTTACAGCGGGCGGAGTGTGCCTCCTGACCATATTACACCTGAACTTAGCCTGTATTGCTGCTATTTCCTGGTGTGTTACACCAACAGGATTTTGCGGCACTTACAGCGGGCGGAGTGTGCCTCCTGACCATATTACACCTGAACTTAGCCTGTATTGCTGCTTTTTCCTGGTGTGTTACACCAACAGGATTTTGCGGCACTTACAGCGGGCGGAGTGTGCCTCCTGACCATATTACACCTTAACTTAGCCTGTATTACTGCTCTTTCCTGGTGTGTTACACCAACAGGATTTTGCGGCACTTACAGCGGGCGGAGTGTGCCTCCTGACCATATTACACCTGAACTTAGCCTGTATTGCTGGTTTTTCCTGGTGTGTTACAACAACAGGATTTTGCGGCACTTACAGCGGGCGGAGTGTGCCTCCTAACCATATTACACCTTAACTTAGCCTGTATTGCTGCTTTTTCCTGGTGTGTTACACCAACAGGATTTTGCGGCACTTACAGCGGGCGGAGTGTGCCTCCTGACCATATTACACCTGAACTTAGCCTGTATTGCTGCTTTTTCCTGGTGTGTTACAACAACAGGATTTTGCGGCACTTACAGCGGGCGGAGTGTGCCTACTAACCATATTACACCTTAACTTAGCCTGTATTGCTGCTTTTTCCTGGTGTGTTACACCAACAGGATTTTGCGGCACTTACAGCGGGCGGAGTGTGCCTCCTGACCATATTATACCTTAACTTAGCCTGTATTGCTGCTTTTTCCTGGTGTGTTACACCAACAAGATTTTGAGGCACTTACAGCGGGCGGAGTGTGCCTCCTGACCATATTACACCTTAACTTAGCCTGTATTGCTGCTTTTTCCTGGTGTGTTACACCAACAGGATTTTGAGGCACTTACAGTGGGTGGAGTGTGCCTCCTGACCATATTACACCTGAACTTAGCCTGTATTGCTGCTTTTTCCTGGTGTGTTACACCAACAGGATTTTGCGGCACTTACAGCGGGCGGAGTGTGCCTCCTGACCATATTACACCTTAACTTAGCCTGTATTGCTGCTTTTTCCTGGTGTGTTACACCAACAGGATTTTGCGGCACTTACAGCGGGCGGAGTGTGCCTCCTGACCATATTACACCTGAACTTAGCCTGTATTGCTGCTTTTTCCTGGTGTGTTACACCAACAGGATTTTGCGGCACTTACAGCGGGCGGAGTGTGCCTCCTGACCATATTACACCTTAACTTAGCCTGTATTGCTGCTTTTTCCTGGTGTGTTACACCAACAGGATTTTGCGGCACTTACAGCGGGCGGAGTGTGCCTCCTGACCATATTACACCTGAACTTAGCCTGTATTGCTGCTTTTTCCTGGTGTGTTACACCAACAGGATTTTGCAGCACTTACAGCGGGCGGAGTGTGCCTCCTGACCATATTACACCTTAACTTAGCCTGTATTGCTGCTTTTTCCTGGTGTGTTACACCAACAGGATTTTGCGGCACTTACAGCGGGCGGAGTGTGCCTCCTGACCATATTACACCTGAACTTAGCCTGTATTGCTGCTTTTTCCTGGTGTGTTACACCAACAGGATTTTGCGGCACTTACAGCGGGCGGAGTGTGCCTCCTGACCATATTACACCTTAACTTAGCCTGTATTGCTGCTTTTTCCTGGTGTGTTACATCAACAGGATTTTGCGGCACTTACAGTGGGCGGAGTGTGCCTCCTGACCATATTACACCTGAACTTAGCCTGTATTGCTGCTTTTTCCTGGTGTGTTACACCAACAGGATTTTGCGGCACTTACAGCGGGCGGAGTGTGCCTCCTGACCATATTACACCTTAACTTAGCCTGTATTGCTGCTTTTTCCTGGTGTGTTACACCAACAGGATTTTGCGGCACTTACAGCGGGCGGAGTGTGCCTCCTGACCATATTACACCTGAACTTAGCCTGTATTGCTGCTTTTCCCATTTCCCTGCAGGCCATTAGAATGTCTGGAAGGCAAACAAGGAGAGGCAGACAGTCAGGAGCCAATAAAAGAGGGCCAGCAGGCTCTGTGTCTAGAGACAACAGTGCTGGTCGTGGACGCGGTGCATCGCCATCAGCATGTGGCCATGGGACACGCTTGTCCTTCTTTTCGGCAGCTAGACGTGTTGAGCCGCATCATGCCGAAGACTTGGTAGAGTGGATGACCAAGCCCTCCTCATCCTCCTCATCCTCTCTCACCCAGGCTCAGGGTACTGGCAAAGCAGCTGCCAAAGCGTCCTCTTCCCTGGTATCAATGTCATCATCAGTCACTCCTTCCCTAGACCAACCATGTCCTCCTGAGGAGTCCCCCGAACTGTTTGAGCACAGTGTTGGGTACATGCTCCAGGAGGATGCCCAGCGTTTCGAAGGGTCTGATGATGATACCCAGCTGGAGGAAGGCAGTAGCGTGAGAGCAGAGAGAGGGGATGCTCAAGAAGGACACCAATCTGGCAGTCATGTTCCAGCAGCTGCAGCATACTGCCAGATTGGCTCCAGTGATGAGGAGGGAGGGGATGATGAGGTCACTGACCCCACGTGGGTGCCTAATAGGAGAGAGGAGGAGATGGAGGAGGAGGAGGATGAGGAGGAGGCACATCTACAACGAGGCAGGATGCCCTCGGGGGGCCAGCGTAAGGGCAGCACACCGACGGAATCACACCGCAGAGCTCCAGTTCTTTGGTGTGGGCCTTTTTTGAGTCGAGTGCATCAGATCGCACAGCTGCTGTTTGCAACATATGTCTCAAGCGTATATCGCGTGGCCAAAACATCACCCGCTTGGGCACCACATGCTTGACCAGACATATGTTGACCTGGCATGCAGCTCTTTGGCAAGCCTACCTTAAAGACCCACACCAAAGAACAAAGCTGACCTCTTCTTGCACCGCATCAGCTGGGATCTCCAACCCGACTATACCTTCAGTCCTCTCTGAAACCTGCTCTGAGAGGAATGAAGGTGTAGAATTAGGTGTGTCACAGCCAAGTACTTGCGGGCACTCTGCTAGCAGTACACCGACGTCCGATTCTAGCAGGCAAATTTCCCTGCCCCAGCTGCTGGACCGTCGAAAGAAGTTCACTCCCAGCCATCCACATGCCCAGCGGTTGAATGCTAGCTTGGCTATATTGCTAGCGCTTCAACTGCTGCCTTTTCAGTTGGTAGACTCGGCCCCCTTCCGTGAGTTTGTGCAATGTGCGGTTCCTCAGTGGCAGGTTCCCAAACACCACTTTTTCTCACGGAAGGCGATTCCGACTCTCTACCGGCATGTGGAAGGCAATGTCTTGGCCTTGCTGGACAGGGCGGTCAGCGGTAAGGTGCATATTACCGCTGACTCATGGTCCAGCAGGCATGGACAGGGACGTTACCTTTCTTTCACGGCCCATTGGGTCACTCTTTTGGCAGCTGGGAAGGATGCAGGACAAGGTGCAGTAGTGTTGGAGGTTGTTCCACCGCCACGCCTCCAAAATGCTACTACTGGTTGTGACACACCTCTGTCCTCCACCGCCTCCTCTTCTTCTTCCTCCGTGGCCTCTTCCTGTGCTTTGTCCTCGGAACCAGCGGTGCTCCGTAGGCGTTCAAGGGGCTACGCAAGTACGCAGGCAAAAAGATGCCATGCCGTGCTTGCGCTGGTGTGTTTGGGGGACAGGAGCCACACTGGGGCAGAGGTTCTGTCTGCTCTGCAGGGGCAGGCCGAGAGGTGGTTGACGCCACGCCAGCTTAAGCCAGGAATGGCAGTTTGCGACAATGGCACCAACCTCCTCTCCGCTCTCCGACAGGGACAACTGACCCATGTGCCCTGTGTGGCTCACGTCCTTATCCTGGTGGTGCAGTGGTTCTTGGGCAGGTACCCGGGCTAACAGGATGTCCTGAGGCAGGCCAGGAAAGTCTGTGTGCATTTCCGCAGATCTTATAATGCCAGTGCTCGCCTGGCTGAGCTGCAAAAGGAGTTGAACCTGCCCAAGAACCGCCTTATATGTGACATACCCACCAGGTGGAACTCAACGTTGGCCATGCTGCAGCAGCTGCACACGCAGCAGAGGGCCATCAATGAGTACCTGTGTGACTACGGCACCAGGACAGGGTCAGGGGGGCTCGGGTTTTTTTCACCACGCCAGTGGGGCATGATCAGGGATGCATGCACTGTCCTGGCACCATTTGAGGAGGCCACGAGGATGGTGAGCAGTGACAGTGCATGCATCAGTGACACTGTACCTCTTGTCCACCTGTTGGAACATACGCTGCATGGAATAATGGACAGGGCACTTGAGGCAGAACAGAGGCAGGAAGAGGAGGACTTCCTTGCCTCTCAAGGCCCCCTTTACCCAGACAGTGTTCCTTCTGTCCCACCCATCGCACAGGAAGAAGAGGAGGAGGAGGAGGATTGTGTCAGCATGGAGGTGGAGCCTGGCACTCAGCATCATCAGCAGCAGTCTTTTAGGGATGATTTACAGTCCCAAGAAACCAGTGGACTTGTACGTGGCTGGGAGGAGGTGGCTGCGGATCATGTCGTCCTTAGTGACCCAGAGGACTCCGGACCGAATGCCTCAGCTAACCTACGCTGCATGGCCTCCCTGATCCTGCAAAGTCTGCGGAAGGATCCTCATATTCTTCGGATCAAGGAGAGGGACCATTACTGGCTGGCCACTCTCCTTGATCCACGGTACAAGGGTAAGGTTGCGGACCTTATCTTACCGTCGCAGAGGGAGCAGAGGATGAGACAACTCCGGGAGGCCTTGCAGAAAGGTCTGTGCAACGCGTTCCCAGAGACTTGGAGGTTACAAACTCCTGGTCCTGGACAACGAGTTGCTGAGGCTTCGGTCAGTCAAAGAAGGAGCGGTGGGGAAGGGGGCCATCTGACTGATGCGTTCAGACAATTCTTTAGTCCGCAGCCCCAAGGTATGATCGGTTCCAGCAACCATCGCCAGCGTCTGATATACATGGTGCAGGAATACCTAGGGGCAAGGTCAGACTTGGACACCTTCCCCACCGAAAATCCTCTGGCTTACTGGGTCTTGAGGATGGATCACTGGCCAGAGCTTGCACAGTATGCAATTGAGCTACTGGCCTGTCCTGCATCCAGCATTCTTTCAGAACGCACATTCAGTGCTGCTGGAGGATTTGTCACGGATCACAGGGTGCGCCTGTCCATGACAATTTTTGATGCAATACTTTGCAACAGGGCTCATTGCTGTGCTCCAAGTACAGTATCTGTGAGGGGTTGCAGCGTTGTGGCACCAGTGCCTAAGGCCCAATTTTTATGCCCCTGTTTAACAGGGGCATGTAATTACAATTTTTTATGCAATGCTTTGCAGCAGGGCTCATTCCTGCACTCCAACTAGAGTATCTGGGAGAGGTTGCAGTGTCGTGGCACCAGCACCAGTGGCTAAGGCCCAATTTTTCAGTCCCTGTTTAACAGGGGCGTGTAATTACAATTTTTGATGCAATACTTTGCAACAGGGCTCATTGCTGTGCTCCAAGTACAGTATCTGTGAGGGGTTGCAGTGTTGTGGCACCAGTGCCTAAGGCCCAATTTTTCTGCCCCTGTTTAACAGGGGCATGTAATTACAATTCTTGATCTAATAATTCACAGCAGGGCCCATTCCTGCACCCACCAAGACTAACTGTGAGGCCTTACAGTGTTGTGTCAACACCACCACCACCAAAGGCCCAATTTTTCAGCCCCTGTTCAACAGGGGCATGCAATTACAATTCTTGATCTAATAATTCACAGCAGGGCCCATTCATGCGCCCACCAAGAGTAACTGTGAGGGCTCACAGTGTTGTGGCAACACCAACATGTAAGGGGCAAATTTCAGCTGAGTATATACGGCAGGCCCCTACTTTCAAACATCCAACTTACAAACGACTCCTCCTTGCAAACGGAAGGATACAACAGGAAGTGAGAGGAAATCTACCCCTAGGAAGGCAAATTCTCTCCTGTAAGAGTTAATATGGGATAAAAGTGTCTCCTCTCCACTGATGCTTTATCACCAATTCTTGTTTCAATTAAAACCCCAAATTTTCAAAAAACATTTGTCATTAGGACGGAAAGTGAGGTGAACTGTTCTGAACAGGTGCACACTGCACAGACAGCAAAACAAATGTTACAGGGGTGATAACCCTTCCCTATGTTTTCCAAAAAGCTTAAAAATTGATTTTTTGGCTGGAGCTACACTTAAACAATGTACCTGTTCAAAATTACAAACAGATTCTACATAAGAACAAACCTACAGTCCCTGTCTTGTATTCACCGCCTGTATACGGCTGTTCAGAGTATATAGGGCCTTTGTTATTTTGTGTGCGGGGTTCCCCTTAATATCCATACAAGACCCAAAGGGGCTGGTAATGGGCTGGGGTGGGGGGGGGTGTGTGATGGGGTAGCTACAGTATGCCATTTTTCTTAAAGATTTTCATTCATATTACCGGGACCAGACATTACATTAAAGCCGCAAGCAGTTTTAAATGGCTTTTTTTCCTTTAGAAATGTAATTTTGTGCAGGGACAGTTCTTAACACGGGAAACACGTGGCACTTCACAGGCATACTTTAGACACCCCCCAGGTACGATATTTAAAGGAATATTTGACTTTTTTTTTCCACTTTATGCATCATTAAAATGACTGCTCCAGAAAAACGGCCGTTTTTAAAACTTCTTTTTGCATTGATACATGTCCCCTGGTGCAGAACCCGGGTTCCCAAACCCTTTTTAGGACAATAACATGCATAATAGTCGTTATAATTAGCACTTTAGATTTCAAACGTTCGCATCCATTGTATTTAATAGGGTTCTAAAGTTCGTGCAAACTTTCGGTCCGTTCGCGGGTTCTGGTGCGAACCGAACCCGGGGGTGTTCGGCTCATCACTAGTCAGTGGCAGTGACTATTCGCCACTGGTGACACCACAGTGGTTAGCGATACTTTAAAGGATTGTGCCTCGACCTAATCCTATTAATACTGAACTGTTGCAAAGGTCCCAACTGGACTGTGCTGTATGTTTATTCGCTGAGAAGAATAAAACTGTGTTGGACCTATTCACTGTGTGGAACTCTGGTTACTAGGAGCAAAGGGGAGTGGATCCGAGGAAAGGATTTGACCCTAGGACACCTACACAAAGCCCGATCTTTCTGGCCTTCACCTGTTCACTATGGAGGACATGGGCCGTGGTGTATCTCATCCCTCCCCCCAGTACTGACACCCCTAGACAGAGACAGACAAGCCGAGAATGAGAAGGGGTGAGAGGGGTGAGGTCGCTATATATATATATATATATACACACACACACACAGTGGGTACGGAAAGTATTCGGACCCCCTTAAATTTTTCACTCTTTGTTATATTGCAGCTGTATTATCCACCCCCTTTTAGGGGTGCTATATACTCAAATTTAGGGGACTGGTCTGAGCTAGTAGTTAGGCTTAGACCATTCTGATTGATAGGTTGTGCGATTTTGTTTCTGCAGGTGGTATACTGGTGTGCAGTTCCCTGTGGCCTGTAGGTGGCGCTGCCATGACAGGTCAGGGTTGAACCACTAGTAATAGTGCTGTGCCTTAGGGTGTCCTCTCTCGGCAGCGGTAAAGTGGGTGTGGTTGGCCTGCTGTGCATGCTGGGAGAGGATACATGTGGGCCAGACGCCGCCTGGCAAGAAGTCTGGTGTCGGAGGAGTCAGGAAGAGGAGAGGAGTCGGAGTCCAAATGCGTGGCACCCGGCCCTCCAGGCCATGGGGCCGTGTGTGCATCAGTCCCAGGCACTTTTAGCCCTGGGGCTGCAACTTCAGCACTGGGCCCAGCGCCTTTAGCTGGAGCCCACTTCTGGGAAGAGGAATCCCAGGGTGTCCCTTGCGAGGGAGCCTGCTTCTAGGAAGGGGACGCCGGGGGAGGACCTTTCTGAAGGACCGGTGAGAGTTCACGGTGAAGGAAGGGGCCCGGTAACTTTCTGGAGGGATTCATCTATCCACCAAGGGCCTAGTAATGTGCTGTTGGTGGCACCTGTCCTTGTATTGCAAAAACTGAGAGGTTCGGGACATGATAGATTCTGTGGCAGGGGATCTCCCGATCGTATCTAAGGAAAAGAACCTAATTAAGCGTCCGAGCATCACTTCGGCTGCTGGGATCCACATTTCAGGGCACTGTCCGGGTGGGCTGAACCCACTCAGGGATTGAGTGGTGATTGTAATATTTACTTGTGCCTGGACCTACCTCCCAAAACCTTGCTGTCCTGTCTCTTATCCACCCTTTCCTATCTGCTGAATATTGATGAAAAATAAACTCAACATTGGAGTTTAGAGTGGTGTGGACATTGGAATTACTTGGGGGGAAAACAGAGACTTGTCCCTATATCCTAGGAGATGAGAATCAACTGATGGAGAACCTAGCTGTGGGACCCAAATACATGACACTGCTCAACCTCCTCAAACAGGAGGGTACAGGCATATAGTACGGTGTGCCCTTTTCCTGCAAGTGAGCCAAAGGTAGGAAAAAGGGTCCGTGTGCTACACAGCCATTTGCTAAAATCTTTTAAGTTCATTTTCATTTATTTTCTCATTAATGTACACACAGCACCCCATATTGACTGAAAAACACAGAATTTTTGAAATTTTTGCAGATTTATTAAAAAGGTATTTAGTAGAAGCACCCTTTTGATCTAATACAGTTTTTCACACCTGGATTTGGGGATCCTCTGCCATCCCTCCTTGCAGATCCTCTCCAGCTCTGTCAGGTTGGATGGTAAACGTTGGTGGACAGACATTTTTAGGTCACTCAAGAGATGCTCAATTGGATTTAAGTCAGGGCTCTGGCTGGGCCATTCAAGAACAGTCACCGTGTTGTTGTGAAGCCACTCCTTCGTTATTTTAGCTGTGTGCTTAGGGTCATTGTCTTGTGGAAGGAAAACCTTCGGCCCAGTCTGAGGTCCTGAGCACTTTGGAGAAGGTTTTCGTCCAGGATATCCCTGTACTTGGCCGCATTCATCTTTCCCTCAATTACAACCAGTCGTCCTGTCCCTGCAGCTGAAAAACACCCCCACAGCATGATGCTGCCACCACCATGCTTCACTGTTGGGACTGTATTGGACAGGTGATGAGCAGTGCCTGTTTTTCTCCACACATACCGCTTAAAATTAAGGCCAAAAAGTTCTATCTTGGTCTCATCAGACCAGAGAATCTTATTTCTCACCATCTTGGAGTCCTTCAGGTGTTTTTTTTAGCAAACTCCATGCAGGCTTAGAGTAGAGTTAAATATATGAGTGTCACAGCAAAGGGTCTGAATACTTAGGACCATGTGATATTTCAGTTTTTCTTTTTTAATAAATCTGCAAAAATGTCAACAATTCTGTGTTTTTCTGTCAATATGGGGTGCTGTGTGTACATTGAGGAAAAAAATGAACCTAAATGATTTTAGCAAATGGCTGCAATATAACAAAGAGTGAAAAATTTAAGGGGGTCGCTCGCTCACCACTCCGGACGCGATCCCAGTCTGGGCTTCCACCACTGTGTATCCGCACACAGTGTCTCCAACGGCCGGGTCTCCGGTCCAGCTGATGTCCGCAAACTCGAACAGAAACAGGTGCCACCCAGGCTCCGCAGTGGGGTGGAAGGCTCTTTGGTCGGTATGCAAGGCCCAGGCTTCAGGCCTTACACAGCAGCAGATCTGCACAGGGAGTCCTATTGCTTGCAGCGTGGTGTCCAGAGAGCCCGAGCCTAGCCTCGCCCTCTTCTTATATAGCCCCACCCATGAGTCTCTGCGGTGGCCCAATGCACCCTGGGTGCCGAACGGGGTTCTGGGTAACGTAGTCCAGGGGCCTTAAAGGAGACCCCGCTACACACATATATATATTGTGACAGCAGGAAGGTAAAGTCACCTGGTTGCATCCAGGGGGGTAGATATATTTCTCCCAGATTCAGGCTTTATGCCGACTTATACAACTAGGGAGTTGATGAAGCCCAGCTGAGGCTAGTGGGCTCATGAATGACTCATACCTCTAGGGAGAGTGCTGGGCGTCGTGAGGCAGGGAGTTGATGAGACCAGCTGAAGCCTGTCAGTTCGTTTAAGGCCTCTATAAAAACTCCCAGCTTCATTAGATGTTAGCTCATGCCTGGAACCAGACCTGTGTGGACTGTCTAGGGAGAGTGAACCCCTGTGCGGTGAGGCAAAGCCTGTGTGGCTATTTGTTTGGACTTTTACTAAACCAGGGACTTAGGGACTAGGACAGCACTAGGCTGATCCCAGTTGTTAGTTTAGGAAACCTGCATGTTTAGTCAGAGGTCAAACTGACCAGGATTTATTTTGTTTGTTTCTTTTTGGCTTTGCTGTGTTTTTGTCACTGTACATAGAGAAATAAACCGCACCTTTTGATTTTGAAAACCACAACCTCCGTCTGCTGGCCCTGTTTTTGTGTGGGGAGCCCAACCAGGGGGTCACACACACCCGCTACCGAGTTAACCCCCTCACAGTTGGTGGAGAATGCGGGCAGTTTTTTTTAAGCCAGCATGGAGGAGATACTGAAACAGCTGGCTCTAGCAAATGCCAATCAACAGCAGACAAATGCAGGTTTGCAAAGGAGCCTTGCAGCCCAGCAGCAAGCTCATCAACAAGCCCAGCAGCAATCTGAGGCCCGCTTCATAGACCTGTTACAGAAGCAAGAGCAGAGACTACAACAAATGGAAGCAGTAATGCAGCAACGTCCGCAGACCAGTGAGGAAAGCCGTCCCACTAATACCGCGTCCTTTGGGGTGAGTCGTTTATTGACAAAAATGACTGGAGAGGATGATCCAGAGGTATTTTTGACCACATTTGAAAGGACTGCTGAAAGAGAAAAGTGGCCTGAGGAGCAGTGGGCTGGACTGGTGGCTCCTCTGTTAACTGGTGAATCGCAGAAGGCTTACTATGACCTAGAGCCTGACCAAGCAAAAGACTATGTGATGCTAAAAGCTGAAATATTGGCAAGGCTGGGTGTCACCCTGGCTGTCCGGGCTCAGCGTGTGCATAACTGGACTTTCCAGCTTGGAAAACCCCCCAGGTCTCAAATGTATGATCTCATTCACCTGAGCAGGAAGTGGCTACAGCCAGAGACTTTGTCCGCACCGGAGATTGTGGAACGTGTTGTGATGGATCGTTTCTTGAGAGCTCTTCCTACCGCCATTCAAAAGTGGGTAAGCCACGGAGACCCAGAAACGGCCGGTAAACTTGTGGATCGTGTAGAGAGATACTTGGCTACAGAGAACCTGACGGCCTCTTCCAGAGACTCTCGGACTTTCCACCCTAAGACCAGACCATCCCCAGGGGCGGATAAGAGGATTCCAAGGGGTGAGGGTGGAGAGAGTGAGAGGGTGGGAGCTCTACCCCAAGTTTGGCGAGAACAGCCTGGGAAATCGGCGGCTCAAGAGGCCGCAAGAAGGATCGTTTGCTACCGCTGCCGGCAAGCGGGACATATTGCAGCCAATTGCCCGGTTGTGGAGGAACCCATGCAGTGTGACTTTCTGACGGGCAGACGTCAGTCGCTGTGTGCGACAGTCGCATGCACTGCCATTCGAGGAACTGAGAAACATTTATGCAAAATGTGTGTTAATGGTAGAAATGTTGTGGTATTGTTGGATTCAGGTAGCCTTGTGACCCTGATAAAGGCTGAGTTAGTTAAAACAGAGGTCTCTGGGAATAGCAAGGTAGCTGTTATTTGTGTGCATGGGGACACCCGAGAGTATCCAGTGACTACAGTGTGTTTCGAGACCCCCAAAGGTACCCTCTCTCATCCAGTGGGCTTAGTATCTCAGTTACCGCATGACGCCATTGTGGGAAGGGATTTTCCGAAGTTCTGGGAACTGTGGGATGATCCTGAGCCCCCCACTGGTGCCCCTATGTACCAGGAATGTGATAGCCAGAACTCCTCTGAGAGTGGTGAGGACTCTCCAGAATTTCCCTTGTCAGTATTGGCAGGGGAGACTCAAGAAACTGGAGAGGAGCCCACCTCCTCAGACGAAAACCTACCGTCTGTGGAGTTTTCTGATCTGGAGGTTCACAGGGAAAATTTTGCCACAGAACAGTTAAAAGACCCCGCCCTAATAAAGGCACGGGAAAACGTAGTGGAAATAGATGGCGAGTTAGTGAACCCAGATAATACCTGCACTTACCCATACTTCAGCGTAGAGAAGGACCTACTGTATCGGGTGGCAAAAAGGGCAGAAGAAACCGTTGAGCAGCTGGTGGTGCCCAAACCTTACAGGAAGTTGGTGTTGGAGTTGGCCCATGGGCACATTCTTGGAGGTCATCTGGGGACAGAGAAAACCCGAGAGAGGGTATTACAGAGATTCTATTGGCCTGGGGTGATGAAGGACATAGAAAATTATTGTTCCTCCTGCCCTGTGTGTCAGAGGTCGGCCCCGATGCCACATTTCCGTAGCCCGCTGGTCCCTCTACCCATCATTGAGGTCCCGTTTGAGAGAATCGCAATGGATTTGGTAGGTCCTATAATCAAGTCCGCTAGGGGGCACCAGTACATATTGGTTATAATGGACTATGCCACCCGTTATCCAGAAGCGATCCCTCTCAGAAATACCTCGGCCAAAACCATAGCCAAAGAGCTATCTCTTGTTTTTAGCCGGGTGGGTATTTGTAAAGAACTGCTTACGGACCAAGGTACACCCTTTATGTCCCGGGTTATGAAAGAGCTGTGTAAATTGTTCAAAGTGACGCAATTGCGTACATCTGTGTATCACCCCCAAACCGATGGGCTGGTTGAAAGATTCAACAAAACCCTAAAACAAATGTTGAAGAAAGTGGTGGATAGAGATGGAAAGGATTGGGACTGTCTACTTCCTTATTTGATGTTTGCTATTAGGGAGGTGCCCCAATCCTCTATGGGATTCTCCCCCTTTGAGTTACTGTATGGGAGACACCCAAGAGGGCTGTTGGATATTGCCAAGGAAACTTGGGAAAGTGAGAGTTCTCCCCACAGGAGTGTGATTGAGCATGTCGCCCTGATGCAAGATCGAATTGCACAGGTAATGCCCATCGTGAAGGAACATTTGGCCCAAGCGCAGTTGGCACAGCAGAGAGTGTACAACCGTGGAGCAAAGACCCGTACCTTTTCCCCGGGGGATAGGATATTGGTACTTGTCCCTACGGTTGAAAGTAAATTCCTTGCCAAATGGCAAGGCCCCTACGAGATAATGGAAAAAGTGAGCGAAGTGAATTACAAGGTCAGACAACCAGGAAGGCGAAAGCCCGAACAGATATATCACGTTAATCTGTTGAAAGCCTGGAGGGATAGAGAGTCCCTAGTCGCAGAAACTTGGTCACCAGCTCAAACTGGTTGCGTGATTCCGGAGGTTGGAATAGCAGCCACCTTGTCACAACCCCAACAACAGGAGGTTAAGGAGTTTGTGCTTCGCAACAAGGAGGTGTTCTCTGAGCTGCCGGGACAAACATCTGGGGTAGAGCATGATATTATTACCCCGCCCGGTGAAAGGGTGAAGTTAAAACCCTATCGGATCCCAGAGGCCCGACGGGAGGCAATACGGGAGGAAGTACAGAAAATGCTGAACTTAGGGGTGATAGAGGAGTCCCAAAGTGATTGGTCTAGTCCCATTGTGTTGGTGCCTAAACCGGATGGGAGCTGGCGATTTTGTAACGATTTTCGTCAGTTGAACAAAGTTACAAAATTTGACACCTACCCCATGCCACGTATAGATGAGTTGATCGACCGGCTGGGAACAGCCCGATACATGACGACTCTTGACCTCACAAAAGGGTATTGGCAAATTCCCCTGGCCAAGTCGGCCAAAGAGAAAACCGCATTTGTAACCCCAGACGGGGCGTTCCAATATAAGAGAATGCCGTTCGGGTTACAGAATGCGCCGGCCACATTCCAGCGGAAAATGGACCAGATGCTGAGGCCCCATCGGAAGTATGCTGCGGCTTACCTGGATGACGTAATTGTCCATAGCACAGATTGGGCCTCACATCTGCCAAAAGTGCAAGCAGTCCTGGACTCTGTTCGGGAAGCGGGGTTTACGGCTAACCCCAAGAAGTGTACCATTGGGCAGGAGGAGGCCAAATATCTTGGGTACACCATTGGCAGGGGAGTAATAAAACCCCAACTCAACAAAGTCGAGGCCATCCAGAGTTGGCCACGTCCCAACAGCAAGAAGCAGGTACGAGCCTTTCTGGGAATCGCGGGTTATTATCGGCGCTTCATTCCCCACTTTGCTTCTAAGGCTGTGCCCCTAACCAACCTGACGAAAGGGAAAGGGTCGGTCATGATTAAATGGACCCCCGAGGCTGAGGCAGCATTCCAATTCTTGAAACAAGCCTTATGTAGCCAGCCAGTGTTGTACTCACCCGACTTCTCTAAAGACTTTGTCGTACAAAGTGATGCGTCAGATGTGGGGTTAGGAGCAGTATTGTCCCAGGTCTGGAACGGGGAAGAGCACCCAGTCATTTACCTCAGCAGGAAGTTGAAGTCCCATGAGGTAAATTACGCCACGGTTGAAAAGGAGTGTTTAGCGGTGAAGTGGGCTCTAGATTCCCTTCGGTACTATCTGCTAGGTAGGCACTTTGACATGGTTACGGATCACGCTCCGTTAAAGTGGATGGCTCAAAACAAGGAGACAAATAGAAGAGTGAATAGGTGGTTCCTGGCCCTACAGGAATTCAACTTCACAGTAAAGCATCGCCCTGGCGTTCAAATGGGGAATGTGGATGCTTTGTCTCGAGTACATGAATGCCTGATTGCTGGTGTTCCAACCCCAAGGTTAAAACAAGAGGGGGGGGTATGTGACAGCAGGAAGGTAAAGTCACCTGGTTGCATCCAGGGGGGTAGATATATTTCTCCCAGATTCAGGCTTTATGCCGACTTATACAACTAGGGAGTTGATGAAGCCCAGCTGAGGCTAGTGGGCTCATGAATGACTCATACCTCTAGGGAGAGTGCTGGGCGTCGTGAGGCAGGGAGTTGATGAGACCAGCTGAAGCCTGTCAGTTCGTTTAAGGCCTCTATAAAAACTCCCAGCTTCATTAGATGTTAGCTCATGCCTGGAACCAGACCTGTGTGGACTGTCTAGGGAGAGTGAACCCCTGTGCGGTGAGGCAAAGCCTGTGTGGCTATTTGTTTGGACTTTTACTAAACCAGGGACTTAGGGACTAGGACAGCACTAGGCTGATCCCAGTTGTTAGTTTAGGAAACCTGCATGTTTAGTCAGAGGTCAAACTGACCAGGATTTATTTTGTTTGTTTCTTTTTGGCTTTGCTGTGTTTTTGTCACTGTACATAGAGAAATAAACCGCACCTTTTGATTTTGAAAACCACAACCTCCGTCTGCTGGCCCTGTTTTTGTGTGGGGAGCCCAACCAGGGGGTCACACACACCCGCTACCGAGTTAACCCCCTCACAATATATATATATATATATATATATATATATATATACGTGTAGCGGCCTCACCTCTCTCTCTTTCTTTATCGGTTATATGGCTGTTGTCTAGGGGTACCTGGGAGAGAGAGAGAAAACACACCACGGCCCATGTCCTCCGTGACTGGTGGGTGAAGGCCAGAGATTGGGCTTTTGTGTAGGTGTCCTAGAGTCAAGTCCAGTCCTTCGTCCCTGACTCCTTTGCTTGAGTAACCCAAGTTCCACACAGTGAATAGGTACAACTCAGTTTTATTCTTCTCGCCAAGCAATAAAACAATCTTTCTCCTTTGGAAAATGAGGGGGACAGATCGAGGCACAATCCTTTCCCTTTTTGCTGCTGCCCACTGTGCTGTCACCAGTGGTGAATAGTCACTGCCACTGACTAGGTAATAGAACGTGAATTTACCTTCGCTCACTTTGCCCCTGTCAGAGGAAGAAATCCGTCCAAGGGAGAAATGGAGGCCTCTCCGTCACCAGCGATGCTGCGCCGGGCTCTTCAGAGAAGTTACTGCGCACCAGTCCTCACGAACTCAGACAGGGGCACCCAAGGAGTTAGGGCCCCCTCGGATTCCTCCACCCTCGCGGAACTCAGTCGAAGGTACTGAGCCCCAGGCATCCGCCATAGTACCTCACTCCAGGCTAAAGGTGCCTGAGATGGACTCCATCCCTGCTCCAGCTAGGCCAAGGGCGCCTAGGCCTGAAACACCGGAACGCCAGCACCCAAGCTGAAGGTGCCTGGGTGCGGCCGCGTCCTCCGACTCCCCGCCAAAAAGGGCGTCCGCCCCTTTTATGCCCTCTCCCTTTGCGTCCCAGCGGGTTCCCCGCCCCGCTGTACCAGCTCCAGGGGAGGACAAAAAGGCACGGTTCGCGGTGTGAGTTCAACTCTGGCCCCAGGCAACAGCGCCACCCAGGGGCCCCAAGGAACCTGACACCACCAGAGTCCTCACATAATTCAAGTACCCGCTACATATATATATATATAGATATATATATATTATAATAATTATTATTATTAATTTTTTTTATTATAGGAAGGTGTTGGTTATATTATTTGCATTATTAATAGGAAAAAGGAAAGGAAAATTTAGGGAAAATTAAGGGCTAAGGAATACAAAAAAACTTTTAGACTGATTTAAAAAAATATTAAAAACTTAATGTTTAATAAGTTCATCTATGTTTCTTATTTCCTGATTTCCACACAGAATGACTAACAACTGATACATCAAACTGCTCCCCAGCAATAATCAATTACATAAATTTAAGGGTATGAATAAGCAGCACTTCCCAGCATCTCATGTGATTTATAAAACAACCTCTTTATGGGATTGTGCAATCATACAACTAAAGTGGGTGTTTTCTTCCCGGACAGATTTTCTGGCAATATCTATGCAACTTCCCCTACCTTCTATAATCCTGCTGACTGGACCTATGTCTGCTGCTCTGACCATACAGATTCATTTTACAAGCACTACTAAGAAGCACTTAAAAGGCAAAAAAGTGCCAATGTTCATTAAAGCCTTCATATTGTGTAATGTTAGCTCTTCTGAAATGATCTTTTATACAGCAGCACATTGTTTTTAGTTAAAGCGGAGATGCAGCCGAAAAAAAAGAAAATCAACAGCTACTAACAGTGTAGCTGCTGACTTTTAATAAGGACACTTACCTGTCCTACTCACCCGCGATGTTGGTCCCACCACGGCGATCGATCGCTGCTGGCAGGTCCCGGCTCCTCCATCCGGAGTAAGAGAAACAGGCAGTGAAGCCGTAAGGCTTCACTGCCCGTTTCCTACTGCGCATGCGCCACTCGCACGGCGCTTTGTGAATGGGTGGCTTGCCTCCTGGGATACACACAGTTCCCAGAAGGCAGCGCGCCTCATTCACAAGAAGAGGAAGTGGAAGGAGACCCACCGCGGACGAGAAGAGCAACATTAGAGGCAGATTAGGGGACTTCCGCATAGCAACAGGCATTTAGGGCGAGTATAATTTTATTTTATTTTTTCTATAAAACATTTTTTTAGGATTTCTAATGTTAACATTTTTTCAGGGTGGACCTCCGCTTTAAAACTGTTTTTTTGTTGTTGTTGTTTTAACCCTTTTGCTGCCAGGTCCTGCACTCCACTTTTAAACTCAGCTGGCCGGAACATTTATGCAATTTTTCCATTGCTTTTTTATTTTTCCCTTACAGCTTTCAGAGTTTGTAAGAGGCCCCCTAAACTATATATTTTTTCAAAGCACATAACCAGTAGAATATAAATAAGGTGCTACTGATTTTTAGGGCCCCATGATATTTGAGCAAATGTTTATCAAAACAATATTTTCGCTGGCCGAAAGAAAAGGTGCTGATAATGGAATCAAAAAGAGGGCAGGGTCCATCCCGGGTGCCGCACATTGCGGGGGTGTCATCCATCCCCCCCCTCCTCTTCTCCTCCTCTCCTCCCTCCTCATCATGCAGAGCGGCGATCTCCCTGTGTTACAGAGCTGAATTGTCCGGGCAGCCACAGTAACAATGTCCCTCCTCCTGTGATAGACGGCAAGCTGATCCAATGCCTGTACATTGAATTAGTGTGACGTATCACAGAAGGCGGGATATTGTTACTGCGGCCGCCCAGCCCGGGTAATTTAAATCCAGCTCCTTGACACAGCGGGAGATTGCCGCTTTGATCTGGGCACTGGTGAGGCTGCATCTGACAGGCACTGGTGAGGCTGCATCTGACAGGCAGGCTGCATCTGACAGGCACAGGTGAGGCTGCATCTGACAGGCACTAGTGAGGCTGCATCTGAAAGGCACTGGTGAGGCTGCATCTGAAAGGCACTGGTGAGGCTGCATCTGAAAGGCACTGGTGAGGCTGCATCTGAAAGGCACTGGTGAGAGTGCATTTGACAGGCACTGGTGAGGCTGCATCTGACAGGCAGGCTGCATCTGACAGGCACTGGTGAGGCTGCATTTAAACAGGCAGGCTGCATCTGACAGGCACTGGTGAGAATGCATCTGACAGGCACTGGTGAGACTGCATCTGACAGGCACTGGTGAGGCTGCATCTGACAGGCACTGGTGAGGCTGCATCTGTCAGGCAGGCTGCATCTGACAGGCATTGGTGAGGCTGCACCTGACAGGCACTGATGAGGCTGCATCTGACAGGCACTGATGAGGCTGCATTTAAACAGGCAGGCTGCATCTGACAGGCACTCGTAAGACTGCATCTGACAGGCACTGGGAAGTCTGCATCTGCTGGGCACTGGTCAGGCTGCATTTAATGGACACTGGTAAGGCTGCATTGATTTCTTGTATCATGTCTGCAGTCTCTGACCATCTCCTGTATAATGTCTACTAGAGGTGCACCAAATGGAAATTTTGCTAATACTATTAGCAGTGTTTTTAAGTTTAAGTAGGAGATTGCAGATATGATGCAAGAGACGGTTAGAGACTAATGCGGCGTACACACGATCGTTTTTCATGCCGTTAAAAATGCAATTTTTTAAAATGCCCATTAAAACCGATCGTGTGTATGCTCCAGAGCATTTTTAACAACGTGAAAAACGGCCATTAAAAATTTCGAACATGCTCTATTTTTTCACGTCGTTTTTCATGTCGTTTTTTTTTAACTATGTGAAAAACGATAGTGTGTATGCTTTAACGACGTGAAAAAAAACTAGCATGCTCAGAATCAAGTATGAGACGGGAGCGCTCGTTCTGGTAAAACTAGCGTTGGAAATGGAGATGGCACATTCGTCACGGTGGAATTAATAGCATCGTTTTAATGCTGCACATTCCGTTCTTCTTTTGATAATGCTTAAATAATTACCTTCTTTTGCTAATGACATTTGAGAGTTATGCCAAACTAGGTTCTTAAGTAATTCCTAATTGATCTAATGATTGTAAAATATTCTTTTGAAGCCACATCTCCCTCATAAATTCATAACTAAATGTAAAGATCACAATAATTATAATTTTTTATTTTTTGTTTTTTTAGTTTTTATTTTAGTAATTAAGTTAGCTTTATTATTTTTGATGGGCTTCTTTGATATATGTAGTCTTTTTTTTTTGATGATTTTGCTTAAATTATTGGTGTGTAAAGTTACCACACCAACCTTCAAAATTTGTCTCATTTTGCCTCAAGGAGGTTTGTGTCCCTTGTTAATAACAATAATATTATTTGAAATGTCCCTGCCTACTCCCTAGCAAAGTCTCTTTTGAAATACAAATCACATAGTCAAGTATTTGAAGCCAAAAAAAAGAATCCTTTATTTAGGTACATTACAAATTAAAGGTGAAGGCAGCACTGGAGAGCCTGCTTGCATTTGTGCATCATTTGGACCCCACAACAGCCATCCAAGATGTCAAAACCAAACTATTTAATAAAAAAATAAAAAAAGGAGCCGAATCTTGGCTTGAACTCCCAGAGGTCAGGAACAGCAGCAGATAAGTCATATATGTCCCCAGTCTGTGGTACTACAGCAGGCATTATTTTTTTCTCTTCCTTGTAGCCTTCTCTCCAGCCTTCTCTGCAGCCTTCCCTGCAGCCTTTGTTGGTTGCTTCCTCGGAGGCTGGGGATCAGGAGGAGAGGAGGTGGCAGGAGGAGTAGTAGGAGGAGACGGAGGAGTAGGGACAACCTCAGTGATGTCGGTGAACTTGGTCAGTTCACTGAGCAACCCCTTGTTAATCACCTTCAGCAAAAGGTTCTCACTATAGAGCTTTTGCCGCAAGTCCATTTGGCCTAACTTATGGGCCAGGACTGCGGCAAAGCCCTCCTCAGCAGAGGGTGCCTCTCTGAGGGCCACAGTAGCCTCTTTTAGAAAGGCTCTTGTTTCCTCCTCCACCTGCCTAGCTCTCCTTGGCCCTCGTTGTTTCATTATCAGGGGAGGCATCTGGGCTCTTGTGCTGGGCCCAGCCTCCTCCTGTGTGCCACTGGGCCCTGCCTCCTCCTGGTCCCCAACATCACCCTCTTCCTGGCTCAGCTCTGGCTGTAAAAAAAGAAAGGGACATTCTTTATTTTTTGCCACCATTAATCACACACATTGTTCACCTCCAGACATTTTTGAATTGAATGTCAAAAGGTATTAATTTTGCATAGATTCCGCCTCCTGATATTGTTGCCTTGTCCCCATCAAATTTGACCACTACTGTATCTTGCTCTTTAAATCCTCTTTTTTTTGAACATTAAATACCTAACAATACTAACAACAATTTTAAATCATCACTTTTGTAACATATAAATGGAGATATCAATACTTTACCTGGCTCCATATATCCAAATCTGCCTCCTCAAGGACCTCATCTTGATCCTCAGGGGAAGCCAGAGTGTCAGGGTCACCTGTGGCCAGGTGACAGATGCACACCGTAGGGGGACAGGAGTGCACCGCGAGGTAGTGAACCCTATGGCTGGCTTCTGCGGATATGAAACTGGGTGGTTGTGGAAAGCGGGACCAGAGGAGCACAACCGGGATCCAAACGGAAGCTAGAGCCAAGATTCCCCAGGGCGCGGAGTCTAAGACCCAGCTGGTCTTCTCCAGGGCCTCTAGTGGTGAGGATGTTAGCTGCAGGCTGGGACCAGGTCGCGGCCCCTGGAGTTTCCTAGCTCACGCCCCGTAGGATAAGGGGAAAAGAGGGGAAGCAGCAGCACACGATAAGAGAGAACCGAATAACAAGCTGAAGGTCAGGGGCCACAAGCAGACAAGGATAACGAAGAACGAGCCGAAGGTCAAGGGTCACAAGCAGACAGGGATAGTCGGGGACAAGCCAATAACGTAACAGAGAGACAGACGTAGCACACGGCAGGCAGGAACCCAAACACACAATGCCTAACAAACACGTTGATCAGCAAAGCAGGCTTGCAGTGCACAGGTTAATATAGTGTTCTGTGATAGGGCCTGGGGTGGAGTCAGGCTGGGAGGAGATTATAAAGGAAGCCAGGTGAAGGAGGTCTGGTCTCTAGATGAACACATGAGGAGGAAGGTAAGATGGCAGACAGACATTAATGCATATCCATGACAGTACCCTTCCTCTTACGAGGCCTCCCCCTTCCCCGCCTGGGCCCAGGTTTAGAGGGAAACTTCAGATGAAACTCCTTTAACAGACGAGGTACAAAGACCTCAGATGCAGTGATCCAAGACCTCTCCTCAGGACCAAACCCTTTCCAATGAACGAGGTACTGAAGAACGCCTTTACAGAGTCGGGAGTCCAGAATTTGACTGATCTCGTACTCCTGATTATCCTCAGAGACAGGTGCCACGGTAGGGAGAGGACGAGAGAATTTATTGAGGACTAAAGGCTTTAGAAGAGCAACATGAAAGGAGTTAGTGATTTTAAGGCTCTTAGGAATCTGGAGTTTGAAACAAACCGGATTCAGTTTAGCAGTTACCGTGTATGGACCGATGAATCGTGGAGCAAACTTCAGAGAAGGAACTCGGAGCTTGATATTCCTGGTAGAGAGCCAGACTTTGTCCCCTGGCTGAAGAGAAGGCGGTTTACGCCTGCGGCGGTCGGCAAAGCCTTTGAATTTTTCAGCAGCTGCCCGGAGGGAATCATGAACGTGACCCCAAACGGAATTGAGAGACTCCTGAACCGAAGCCAAAGCTGGAATGTCTGGAGAACAGATCATGGGAAGAGGAAGTTGAGGGTGTTTTCCATAAACTGTGAAAAAGGGTGTCTTCTGCGAACTGGTATTCACATGATTGTTATGGGAGAATTCTGCCCACGGGAGTAGAGAGGACCAATCGTCATGGTGAGAAGACACAAAGGTGTGAAGAAAGACCTCTAACTCCTGATTAACCCTCTCAGTATGTCCATTGGATTGGGGATGGTAAGAAGAAGAAAAATCCAAGACACTATTGAGGGATTTGCAAAAGGCTCTCCAAAAACGAGACGTGAATTGGACTCCCCTGTCGGAAACAATATGAGAAGGGACCCCATGTAGGCGGAGAATTTCCCGAATGAAAATGGGAACCAAGGCAGGGGCAGAAGGAAGACCAGGAAGAGGAACAAAATGAGCCATCTTGGAGAATCGATCGATTACCACCCAAATGACAGTATTATTCTCAGACAGTGGGAGATCGGTGATAAAATCCATGGCAATATGGGCCCAGGGTTCCTTAGGAATGGGCAAGGGCATGAGGAGACCAGCAGGAGCTGTGTGGAGGATTTGGACTGAGCACAGACATGACAAGCTTTAACGTAGTCTTTGACGTCTGAGCGGAGATTAGGCCACCAGTAGTGACGACTGATGAGTAGGAAGGATCGGAGGAATCCAGAATGCCCTGCCACCTTGGAATCATGTCCCCAACGAAGGATCTTAGCTCTTAGCTCAGTGGGGACAAAGGTCTTACCAGGCGGAATTTTTGACTTCAGGGTGGTAGAGTGGGCAACAATGCATGAGGTGGGAATGATCGGCTCAGGTTCAGGGGCGGACTCCTCGTCCAAAGTGTCAAATGACCTAGAGAGCGCATCAGCCCGACCGTTGCAGGAACCAGGTTTGTAGGTAATCGTGAAATTAAAACGGGCAAAGAAGAGACTCCACCTGGCCTGTCTAGGATTCAGACGTTTAGCATTCTGTAGATACTGCAAAATTCTTGTGATCGGTAAAGATCGTTATGGAGTGAGGGGAACCCTCCAAGAGATGACGCCACTCCTCTAACGCCAATTTAATTGCGAGAAGTTCCCGATCACCGATGGCATAATTCCTCTCTGCCTGAGAATTTTTTTTGGAGAAGAACGCACACGGTTGGCGTCTCTTCTCAAAGATTTGAAGAAGCACAGCTCCCACCCCCATTGAGGAAGCGTCCACTTCAATAAAAAATACATTCCCAGGATTTGGTCTCCTCAAGAGGGGGCCAGAAACAAAGGCCTGTTTCAGGTTGTGAAATGCAGAGACAGCTTCGGGAGGCCAGTCTCTGGCATTCACACCCTTCTTGGTCAAAGCGATAATAGGCGCGGCAATGGAAGAGTAATTCCTTATGAACTGCCTATAATAATTAGTGAAGCCAAGAAAGCGCTGTGTGGCCTTGAGGCTAGCAGGAAGAGGCCAGTTGGTGATAGCCAAGACCTTCCCAGGGTCCATACGAAGACCCGAACATGAGACGAAGCACCCCAAAAACAGGACCTCAGAACATTCAAAGGAACATTTCTCCAGCTTGGCATAGAGATTGTTCTCTCTAAGACGTTGAAGTACAGTGCGGACATGGTTTCTGTGGACGAGCAGATTTTCAGAAAAGATCAGAATGTCATCCAGATAGATGACAACAAACTGGTACAGCAGATCTCTGAAGATTTCATTGACAAAGTTTTGAAACACGGCTGGAGCATTACACAGACCAAAAGGCATCACCAGATATTCGTAATGCCCGTCTCTAGTGTTGAATGCAGTCTTCCATTCGTCACCCTCCCGTATTCGAATGAGATTGTACGCGCCTCTGAGATCCAACTTGGTGAAAATGGAGGCACCCTTCAACCTATCGAATAGCTCAGATATTAAGGGTAAAGGGTATCGATTTTTAATAGTAACCGCATTTAAACCCCGATAATCGATGCAGGGTCTTAAGGTACCATCCTTTTTGGCAACAAAAAAGAACCCTGCCCCTGCAGGCGATGAGGATTTCCGGATGAAACCTCTCTCCAGATTCTCTGCGACATACTCCGACATGGCCTGGGTCTCTGGGATGGACAGAGGGTAGGTACGACCCCTGGGTAGAGTTGCTCCGGGGACAAGATCAATAGCACAGTCAAAAGACCTGTGGGGAGGAAGCACCTCAGCTGATTTCTTACAGAACACATCCCGGTAATCGCTGTATGCAGCAGGAAGATCAGAAGAAACAGAAGTGGCAGCAACCGGAAGACTCTCCTTGGGAGTCACCTTGAGGAGACACGACGAGAAACATGAGGAACCCCAGGCCAGGATCTGCCCAGAGACCCAGTCCACATGTGGAGAGTGGAGCTGTAGCCAAGGGAGGCCCAATACAACTGGGGTAGAAGCCTTGGGTAGAATAAGAAAGGATATCCACTCCTGGTAGAGAATCCCTACCGACATCCTAATGGGTAGCGTCTGGAAGCGAATAGGGCCCCCTGGGAGAACAGTGCCATCAATTGCAGAGACTACCAATGGGGTAGTGAGAGGTGAAAGGGTAAGCTTCATAGAAGAAGCAGTTCTCCAATCCATAAAATTGCCGGCAGCCCCGGAATCCAGGTATGCAAGGGTTGACTGAGGAGAAGTGCCTACATGAAGGAACACCGGCAAGAGCAGGCGAGAAGGTGATGTTTCTGGGTCTAATACTCCACCTTCCAAATGTATTAGACCCGAGCGTTTCCCGGACGAAGCGAGCAGGAGTCACGAAAATGACCCTTGCCCCCACAATAGAGGCACAAGCCCAGAGTTCTGCGCCTAGCACGTTCTTCGGGGGTTAGTCTGGTCCGGCCCAGCTGCATAGGTTCTTCAGCAGGTAGAGGATGCTCCACGGAATGAAGGGAGGGGAGCTCAGACTGGCTAGGACCCAGAGAGTGCTGGCGTCTTTTTTCTAAGGACCTCTCTTGAAAACGAATGTCGATCTGGTTGCATAATGAAATTACATCGTCCAGACCGACGGGAATGGCTCTTCCCGCTAATTCGTCTTTCACTCAGTCAGAGAGGCCATGTAAAAAGGTAGCGACCAGGGCCTCATTATTACAGCTCAATTCAGCTGTGTGGATACGGAACTGAAGAGCATATTGCCCCACTGAACTATATTCTTGGCGAAGACGTAAGACAGCACTAGCCGCTGAAGAAGCCCGAGCCGGCTCTTCGAAGATGTTACGAAAGAGCTTCAAGAAATCGGACAGACTGGAAACCACCGGATCGTTCTTCTCCCACAGGGGGACAGCCCAGGCCAAAGCTTCACCGGAGAGGAGGGAAATGATATAGGCTACCTTAGCCCGGTCAGACAGGAAGCTTTGAGGCTGAAGCTCAAAATGAATTGTGCATTGGCTGAGAAACCCCCTGCAGGCCTTGGAGTCCCCAGAGAAACGGGACGGAGCTGGCAATCTTAGTGAGTGTGAGGCTGCAACTGGTGCGATAGGTACAGCCGCTGGTTGTACTTGGGGTTGCGGATTCGGGGTTCCCAAGGAGACCTGAAGCTGCTCGAATCGAGAAGCCAGATCCTGGAGGAATCGCATCACCTGAGTCTGATTTGATTCCTGGGTCTCAAGTCTGCGAACTATGCCCTGCAATGGATCATCCGCGGGGAGCGGGATGTCAGCCGGGTTCATGGCTGATCAAACTGTCAGGGTCACCTGTGGTCAGGTGACAGATGCACACCGTAGGGGGACAGGAGTGCACCGCGAGGTAGTGAACCCTATGGCTGGCTTCTGCGGATATGAAACTGGGTGGTTGTGGAAAGCGGGACCAGAGGAGCACAACCGGGATCCAAACGGAAGCTAGAGCCAAGATTCCCCAGGGCGCGGAGTCTAAGACCCAGCTGGTCTTCTCCAGGGCCTCTAGTGGTGAGGATGTTAGCTGCAGGCTGGGACCAGGTTGCGGCCCCTGGAGTTTCCTAGCTCACGCCCCGTAGGATAAGAGGAAAAGAGGGGAAGCAGCAGCACACGATAAGAGAGAACCGAATAACAAGCTGAAGGTCAGGGGCCACAAGCAGACAAGGATAACGAAGAACGAGCCGAAGGTCAAGGGTCACGAGCAGACAGGGATAGTCGGGGACAAGCCAATAACGTAACAGAGAGACAGACGTAGCACACGGCAGGCAGGAACCCAAACACACAATGCCTAACAAACACGTTGATCAGCAAAGCAGGCTTGCAGTGCACAGGTTAATATAGTGTTCTGTGGTAGGGTCTGGGGTGGAGTCAGGCTGGGAGGAGATTATAAAGGAAGCCAGGTGAAGGAGGTCTGGTCTCTAGATGAACACATGAGGAGGAAGGTAAGATGGCAGACAGACATTAATGCATATCCATGACACAGAGCAGGGTTGCTAGGAAGGCTGGAGGGCTGGCTGCAAGGAAGGCTGGAGGGCTGGCTGCAAGGAAGGCTGGAGGGCTGGCTGCAAGGAAGGCTGGAGGGCTGGCTACAAGGAAGGCTGGATTGACCTCTGGGGGGAAGGGTGGACAGTGATTCCCGCACTTCCAGCTGGTCATCCAGGAAAGATAACTTGCTGTAGTACCACAGACTGGGTTTATAAACCTTATCTGCTGCAGCACCTGACCTCTGGGACTTCAGGACCATATTCCTCTGGGTCCTGTATGTCCCCCTGATGGTAGCAATTTTGGTTTTCACATCTTGGAGAGTTGTTCTGGGTATCTGTGTTTGCACAAATGCAAGCAGGCTCTCCAGTGCTGCTCTCCTGGCCACTTTATTTTTATTTCCACCACTTTTTGTCTGCCAAAGGATAGGGAGGTCTTTCCATTTATCAATGAACTCCCCCATAAAGTCTGGGTTTTTGAAACTATTCATTCTCTTTGTAAAATCAAGCAACAAGAAAATACATATGTTTCAGGCAACATTCATCAAATCAGCATTTTTGACAGATTTTCAAGCCCAAAATCTCCTCCTCTGATGAAACCCAAATCCTTAAAAACTTATGTACCTTGGTCAACACGTTCGTTGCTAACTCCCTCTCCCGCCAAATGAACGTATTTTCGACACATGGATCTTCACTTGATATACACTGCGCATGCGTGAAACTCTGCACGCTTTCCCCGCCACCGACGTTCAAGATTGTACTTTCCCCGCCCCTTCTCGCTCGTCGTAGTGCTTAACAACATGGCGGAGACACAGGTGGCTGAGATTACCTCTACAGAGGAGGGAATTACAGAGGAGCCCAAATCCCGTTCCAGGAGATATAAGGCATCCAACATGTCATTCGAGGAAATGGTGGAGATGGTCGCCATTTTGAGGAGGGAGGATTATGATGCCAAGCATGGGCAGTATAAAAGACCTAATCTTGTCAAGACAAAAATTATGGGCAAAGTGGTCAAAACTCTTCACCAAAAATTCGGGGTGTGCAGAACGAAGGAACAGCTCAGAAAACGATGGTCTGATCAAGAAAGTTATAGGAAAAAGTAAGTACTTTTTCTTCATTTTCCCTGCGAAAGATTATTACTTGTATTAAGTCGTGTATATTTAGACTTTGATATAGTACAGTGAAAGATAACAACTTTCAATGTTCGTCCGCACACTAAACGAACGTAGTAAACCTCTTTCTCCGTCCAGTTCCTAAAACGATGTTTTTGGATCATCCAGTGTAAACACACAATTTTTTTGTTTTTGTTTTGGGGAGCAAATTTGGTAAATTTGGTAAGCAATTTGCTTTATATTTAGAATCCAAATGACATTTTTTTGGGGGAAAAAGGGTAGGCATTGTAATGTTAAGGGAGAGAATGCTCAGCAGCTGCTTAACCACCTCCCTACTGTGCACGAAAACCCCCTTCCTGCCCAAGCCATTTTTCAGCTTTCAGCGCTGTCACACTTTGAATGACAATTGCGCGGTCGTGCGACGTGGCTCCCAAACAAAATTTGTGTCCTTTTTTTCCCACAAATAGAGCTTTCTTTTGGTGGTATTTGATCACCTCTGCGGTTTTTATTTTTTGCGCTATAAACAAAAGAAGAGCGTCCAGTTTGGAAAAAAAACACAATTTTTTACTTTTTGCTATAATAAATACCCATATTTTTTTTTTAAATAAAATTTTCCTCAGTTTAGGCCGATACGTATTCTTCTACATATTTTTGGTAAAAAAAAAAATCGCAATAAGCGCGTATTGATTGGTTTGCGCAAACGTTATAGCGTGGACAAAATAGGGGATAGTTTTATAGCATTTTTATTTTTTTATTTTTTTATTAGTAATGGCGGCGATCTGCGATTTTTTATTGTGACTGCGATATTGCGGCGGACACATCGGACACTTTTGACACATTTTTGGGACCATTCACGTTTATACAGCGATCCCTGCTATAAAAATGCATTGATTACTGTATAAATGTGATTGGCAGGGAAGGGGTTAACCACTAGGGGGCGGGAAGGGGTTAAATATGTTCCCTCAATGTGTTCTTACTGTGGGGGGAGGGGACTGACTGGGGGAGGTGACTGATGGTTGTCCCTATGTACAAGGGACACACCATCAGCCTCCTCTCCCTCACAGGACGTGGATCTCTGTGTTTACACACAGAGACCCATTTTCCTGCTCGTTTCCCGGGCAATCGCGGGTGCCCGGCGGCAATCGCGGGTGCCCGGCGGCAATCGCGGCCGCCGGGCACGCGCACCGGGGCCTTGTGAACGCGGCGGGCGCACGCCGCTGGCGGCGAGCGCGCGCCTTCTAGCTCGTTTTATAGGGAGGACGTCATATGACGTCCTCCCAGAACGAGAGTGTCCTCCGCCCGCCGTCAATTGACAGTGGGCGGTGGACAAGTGGTTAAACATCTGAACGCAGTAGTACAAGTGTGGGACAAAACCCCTAAATTTTTAGGGTGTCACACACAGGTGATCCTGTGTATATACTTTGGGGTGTTACAATGTGTCAAACTTTGTTTCAAAAAGTATATGCTCTGGTTTTGGCAATGTATCCAATCATGTGTTCCGGTTGTCACTGAGGGTACATTTAAATATGGACCACACTTCCAAATAATATTTAGAAATCTCTTTTTCTTGTTTTTTTGTGGCCCAAAAATTATTAGTATCTAATGAAACTCTACCTTTTATTGCAATCTCCATAGGGCTTCAAAAAGCTACGTCAGATGAGCCTATAAATCCAACACCTTCAACAATACCCCCAGAACCACATGATGGAGAGGAACGTGAAGTTGTGGAAGTGGAAAGTGGCACCACAAGAGGTCAGTGTCAAACCAGACAGATGCAGGTTAATAGATGTAGGCCTACATATTCTATACTACATGATTTGTTTTTGTTTAGGTGCAGTTCTGGCCGGAGAACCCGAAAAGTTTACACATCACAGTGCCCAGATCCTGATCCAATACCTCATGGTTTGCTGTCGTGACCTTGAAAAAATAAAGGGAGACTTGATAGAGATCAGGCAAAGTAACAAGCGGGTTGAGGAAAAGCTACAAAAAATAATGGCTGTGCTTGGGCGTGTATAATGTTTGAACACAAAAGAACGTTGAACTTGCTGTGTTTTGGCAGGTTTGTTTTTGTTTTAAGCTTGATACTGAATAGTACATGTTTACATTTTCACGTTTTTTTATTTGTTAATTTTTTTAGGCATGGCTGTTCATGCGTTTTAACCCCAAAAATATTTTAATAGCATCTACACTTCAAAGGAAGTTTCCTCCAAAATAATTAAAAAAGGTATTTTCTTAACCAGAATTTGTGGCTTCATTATGTAAATGTTGTGCAAAGTGAACTAAACAATGTTTTGTGTTTACATTGACAATGAAGGCTAATTAAGAATGCAAAATACACATGGCAATACACGTGCATTAGGTAAACCGACGAGAAACCTAAAAGAATATTAAATGAAAACACCTAAACAATATTTTCTCCAAAAAAGGTTTTATTTTTAAAAATAATAAGGTTAAAATTCATCAGGCATATCAATGGCCCCCCTACCCACAAAATAATCAACATATTGTTGACGGACCTCACGTCCGGTTTGGGGGGCCAAGCCTGGACGGCCAGCTTCCAGGGCCACAAGATTTTCCGCTTCAAATAATGAGGCCTCAGGCCCAGTCAAAGTCAGATAATTGCTCGAATGCACCCTGAGATAATTATGGAGCACACAACAAGCCATTACAACATGGTTCCATTTGTAAGGGGCAAGGTGGATGGAGGTGAGGAACAGGCGGAATCGGCTGGCCATGATGCCAAAGGCATTTTCCACCACCCTTCTTGCTCTGGCCAGCCGATAGTTGAACACCCTCCTCTCAGGGGTGAGGGTGTGTTGCGGGAATGGCCTCATCAAATGGGGACCCAGGCCAAACGCCTCATCCGCCACAAAGACAAATGGGAGTCCCTCCACATTCTGCTCCGCTGGTGTCAAGGCCAGCTGATCCAAAAGGAGCCGTTCCCCAAACTCCGTCTGTGCAAAGACTCCTCCATCAGACATCCTGCCATTCTTGCCAACGTCCACATAGAGGAATTCGTAGGTGGCCGACACCACTGCCATCATGACGATGCTGTGGAAACCCTTATAGTTATAATAAAAGGATCCCGAATGGGGTGGTGGGACGACCCGAACATGTTTGCCGTCGATGGCCCCTCCACAGTTCGGAAAGTTCCATCGTTGGGCAAACTCAGATGCCACATTCTGCCATTCATGTGGCGTAGAAGGGAACTGTGGAATTAAATAAAAAAAAAATAATACTTTGAGACAGAAACATTGAAAGCAGATTTAAGAAAACCATTCATGGCCAACATTGGGAGAAACCGAAAAATTAAAACATTATTAGTAAGCAACAACAAACCAAAAACAAACCCAAAATAAAAACTGAGGGGGGGTGAAGATGAGTTGGGGAGATCACTAATGAAGGCTGTAGCACTCTGTATGAATTATTGAAAAATGTTACATTCCTAGGCAATCTTTAGGGGGCGTTTAGGGTAAAGCACTACGATGGAGCATTGATTAAAATACATGGAAATGACTAGGCAAGGTGGGTATGGCCCCAGGATAGCATGCTGGAGACGTTAGGTAAGGCAAATTTAAATGTAGGCCTAATAAAAACATTCCCAAAAATAACCATGTGGAGAAAGGGGACATTCCCTGCAGCTAAGAATCATGGGAATTAGGGACTGCTAATAAACCCAAAAAAATAAATTTAACAAAGAAATACATACAATGTGATGTTGGAAATAAGAACACTTACCTTAATATAGTCCTCCTGCAAAACTTGAAGGATGGCAGAACACGTCTCTGGTATAATGATACCCAGAGCCTGGGGGGATATGCCTGTGGAGAACTTTAGGTCCTGCAGGCTTCTCCCAGTCGCCAGGTATCGCAACGTGGCAATGAGCCTCTGCTCAGCACTGATGGCTTCACGCATAACGGTGTCCTGCCTGGTAATGTAGGGGGACACCAAAGCCAACAGATGCTGAAATACGGGGTCAGACATCCTGAGAAAATTCCTGTAGTCCTCAGGATTATTCTCCCTGATCTCCCGCAACAAAGGCATATGACAGAACTGGTGCCGCTGGAGCAACCAATTCTTGGTCCATGAACTCCTCCTCACCCCGTTCATGGCCTGGAGTCGGGATACAGCATGAACCCCGGCACCAACTACAGCACGAACTCTACGACGAGTACGTAGCCGCAACATGGCTAGATAATGGTCGGCAGCTCAGAACGAACTAGAAGAACGAACGGAAGAACAGCAAGGCCTATGAAGAACAAGCTGAAAAACAGGAACGAGCAGACAAGAACGCACTGAATAAACAGATACAAACTGACTACAAGCACTGCAAGACAGATATGAACCCACAGGCACAAACTGAACTCCACAAAACGATCTTCAAAGCACGAAGACTGAAAAGCGCGAATCGTCTCTCACCAAACTTTTACTAACACGCGGTAACACGAAATTAGCAAAAGCGTCCCAAAGGGTGACGTCATTAGAACGGAACTTCCCCTTTATAGTGCCGTCGTACGTGGTGTACGTCACTGCGCTTTGCTTGAACGTTTTTTAAAATGATCGTGTGTACGCAAGACAGGCTTGAGAGGAAACATGAAAAAAAACGACGTGAAAAACGTCGGTTTAAAAAATGGCATGAAAAACGATCGTGTGTACGCCGCATAAGGACATGATACAATAGATGGTTAGAGACTGAGGACATGATTCAAAGACTGCAGACTGCATTTTTCTTGAGTTTTCTGGCACTAAAGGTGCCAATCATGGGCAACTATAAAATCATATTAATTTAAATTGATGATATTAATTAAAAAGTCCAATATTATACAATTATATATAAAAATATAAATATTTTTTTAAAACTGTCATTTTCAGTTTCGGTTTTTCGGCTAAGTGCATCCTGCATTTTCAGTACCAAAATTTCCATTCGGTGTACCCTTAATACAAACAAAGCAAATTTTAAAAATCTTGCTAAATTCCTACTGAATATAAAATCCTAACCTGTATTGAGTTAATAAATAAAAACGTATTTGTAAATATTAAACTGCGACTTTTTGCGAAATGTTGAAAATTCTAACGTACGCAAAACTGTAAATAACCACGTTTCTCTAAACATTTGGAGGTTTTAATTTGTCACTTACAGCTTTCAGAGATTGTAAAAGACCCCCCAAACCATATATTTTCTGAAAGCACATGACCATTAGAATAAAAAGAAGGTGCTACTGATTTCTAGGGCCCCATGATATTTGTGCAAATGTTTATTAAAACAATATTTTTGATTCAAATACACTAAAATCAATATTAGCAGATACAAACAAAGCAAATTTTACAAAATTCCTGCTAGATTCCTACTAAATTAAAGTTTAACCAAATGATTATCAAATCACTGTTTTAACCAAAAAAAACCACTAAAACCCTTGTTAGCACACATAAACTCAACATAGCACAAAATTCCTGCTAAATTCCTGCTAAGGCCTCATTTACATTGGGTGCACTAAAGCATATGCCCGAGGAGGGCCGTATGGAGGGCCGTGTTTACCCACACAGGTGTTCTGTGCATTCCTGTGCTGGCAGTCCTATTCATGTCAGTTGGGACACAGCAGCTGCAAGGACAGAGGATCTGACATCCATGTGGGTGTAGGTGCATGGCCCCAAACGCAGACAGTGTGAGCTCAGGGGCATGCACCCACATAGATGTCAAGTTGGAAGCAGTAGCTGTGTCCATGCAGTTGCTGCGCCCCAATTAACAAGAATAGGACTGCCTGCAGCCACTGTGTCTCAATTGACATTGATGGGACTGCCTGCATGGGCACACTTGTGCATCGCTGTGCAGCTAAACACAGACTTGTGGTAGTATTCCCTGTGTGAATGAGGCCCTAGGCCAGTGGTTCTCAACTCCAGTCCTCGGGACCCACTAACAGGCCAGATTTTAAGTATTACCTTGGGGAGATGCAGACTAGAATACTGCAATCACTGAGCAGCAAATTCTATCACCTGTGATTTATTTCAGTTATCTTGCAAACCTGGCCTGTTAGTGGGTCCTGAGGACAGGAGTTGAGAACCACTGCCCTAGGCCTTGTTTAGACTTGCAGTGGGGGGGGGGGGGGCGGCAAAAATGTGCTGTTGAGCTGCATTTCTGCCACCTGAAAACCGTACCCGCTTAAGGTGCAAGGAGCAGCAGACAGGGGTGTTTACATGCTGCAGCTTCAATACGTTGCTCTGTACCCATGGCAAAGTTGTTTCGCTTTACAAGAGAGACTTATGCTGGCCATACACTATACGAAAAATCAGCTGAAATTCGGTAATTTGGCCAGTTCTTTTGTTTTTCGGCCAGTTAAAGAGGAAGTAAACCCTGATGGGTTTACTTCCTCTTTGTTTCCCTGCAAAAGTAAAACATAATGGGCTACTATGCATCGCATAGTAGCCCATTATGTGTCACTTACCTGCAGTAGAAGCCCGCAATGCCCCCGATTTCCTCGCTAGTAGCGAGCGTCCATTTTCACCCATCTTTTTCCCGGGGTCCGCAAACTCCGGCTCTGTGACTGTCCGGAGTCACGTGACGTCACTCCCGCGCATGCGCACGGGAGCCGATATTCACGGCACGAACCCATTCATAAAACGGCATGTGCCATAGACATCGGTACAGTCTTTTTTGCAAATATCTCCAAGACCGTGTAGGTCTCGGGGATATTGCAAGCACCTACAGGTAAGCCTTATTCTAGGCTTACCTGTAGGTGTAACTTCCCCATAAGGGTTAACAACCACTTTAATGGGCACAAAATCGAGAATCGTTGGGACTTTTTAGAGCTGAAAAACCGAAGGACAAGTTTGGAAATTTTCTGCCGAACGAATGATAAATTGAAAGGTTAATGTGTTTCCCGTCCAAACTGTTTGCTCTAGATATATGTAAAAAAAACGAACAAAAAATTGATTCATTTATGTCCACTGATATATTGGTCATTACATGATGGCACTATCGTTTACTCTCACAGCTGAATGTCCGTTTATCGAAAATGGGTTTGGCCGATTTTTCGTATAGTATATGGACAACATTAGATGCATGTCCCTTAGGCCCCTCCCACACGGGACGTACTCTGTTAGGAGTCAGCTTGCTCAGCAGGGAATCTGTCTGCTGATCCCCACTAAGCAGCAGATGGCTGGTATGTGTCTGCTCCTCTTATGCTCCTCTTACTGTCCTGTGTGGGCGGTCGGATGTAAACAGACCCTCTGTCCGTTTACACACCTAACTGCCAGCCGATACGCTATACTGATAGAGATGTAGGCGAGTGTAAACGGACTTACTGTAAGTCCGTTTACATGTCGATCTATAGAAGATAATTAGGGCTGTTACTGATTAAAATTTTCGTGTTCGATTAATGTTTTTTTTTTCAAATCGATTAATCGACTAATTTCGATTAATTATAACGCACATGGATCCAAATACTTTTAGCTGATCTCCTTGCAGGCTGAATCCCAGTGCAGCTCCCAACCACTGGAAAAATCGATAGCAGGATACAAAAAACACACAAAGGCAGCACTCGATGGGAATAGCATTAAAACTTTTATAGTCTTCAAGTAGGTAACAAAATAAATATTGCACTGGAGATAAAATCGATGTAGCTACATAAACTGTAAAAATGGTGCGAGTAATACCAAACGGTAGCAAAAGCAGTCATAAAAACAAGTATGATACTGGTATAAAAATGTGTACAACGATACCACTTCTGAATCCAGATGAGGAGGGGCTAACATCAGTCCGTCGGCATGTAGATGTCCCATGAAGGGAACTATCACAACTCCCAGTGGATGGCTGTAGAATCCCAGGTTGATAGAGGGAAGTGTAACAGCCCTTGCGTGTGGCAGATAGTAAGGTCCCGCCTGGCATGCAGATATGAAGGCACAGCAAAGGAGCCCTTCAGATGGACACGGCAAGCCCAAAGAATTTTGATCGATCAAAAGAATTTTGATCGATCAAAACAATTAATCGATTAATCGAGGAATTAATAGTTAATTTCCACAGCCCTAAAGATAATAAAGGGTCCGATGGGGTCTGCCTAAATAACTAACAGGTGGGCTCAATCGGAACGCCCATGTAAAAATGGGAGTTAATCATTTATTTTTTATTTATTTTTTAACAGGCACAATTAAATTTTTTAACCACTTGCCTACTGGGCACTTAAACCCCCCTCCTGCCCAGACCAATTTTCAGCTTTCAGTGCTCTCATACTTTGAATGACAATTACTCAGTCATGTAAAACTGTACCCAAATACATTTTTGTCCTTTTTTTCATACAAATAGAGCTTTCTTTTCGTGGTATTTGATCACCTCTGAGATTTTTTGCGATATAATATAATCTATGAGGCATAATGAGTCTTTTGGATGGTTTATTTTTTTCCAGAAGTTTTTGGAAAATGTGGGAAAAAAATGAAAAACGCATTTTTTTTACACAAAGTTGTCCATTTATAAGATATTTCCAATACATAGCATGCACATAGCAAAAATGACACCCCAAAATACATTTTGCTACTCCTCCTGAGTATGGCGATACCAAATGTGTGAGACTTTTACACAGCCTGACCACATACAGAGGCCCAATATTGAAATAGCACCTTCAGGCATTCTAGGAGCATAAATTACACATCTCATTTCTCAATCACCTATTACAATTTTGAAGGCCCTGGAGCACCAGGACAATGAAAACGCCCACAAAGTGACCCCATTTTGGAAAGCTAACTCCCCAATGTATAATCTATAAGGCATATTGAGTCTTTTGAACGGTTCATTTTTTTACAGAAGTTTTTGGAAAATGTGGGAAAAAAATGAAAACGCATTTTTTTTTTTTTTTTACACAAAGTTGTCCATTTAGAAGATATTTCCAACACATAGCATGTACATAGCAAAAATGACACCCCAAAATACATTCTGCTACTCCTCCTGAGTATGGTGATACCACATGTGAGACTTTTACACAGCCTGGCCACATACAAGAGGCCCAACATGCAAGGAACACCATCAGGTGTTCTAGGGACACATAGTATGCACATACCAAGAATTACACCCCAAAATACATTCTGCTGAGCAAAGGGTAAACAAAAGATTACCTGTGGTTTTAGTAGTGCAGTTGTCCACAGGAGCGAACGCAATTGTCCAGGCAACAGGCAGGAATACTGTCCATAGTCAGTACAGGCAGCAGGCAGGGATACTGTGCATATACAGTCCAGGGTCAGTGCAGGCAGAGATTGTCAGCAGTGCCTAAATATTGGTCCTGGTAGTAGGCAGGGACATGGTCCATGTGGTGTGGTCAGTTCATGCGACAGGCAGAGGCATGATGGCATAGGTCCTACAGGCAGCAGGCAGAAGTAGGGCCTCGTTAAGGACAGAATGGGGACAGGGGTAGAGGCTTCTCCCACCCAAATCTCTTTGAAGCCTCTGAGTCTCCAGACCCTAATCTAGGAATGAGAAAACAAAAAAAATTGTTTTCTTCATCCAGAAAAACAATTCTGGAGCCCCTCACACATGTGAGACCCCTGTGCAGGGCCGCCATCAGGAATTTTGGAGCCCCTTACACAGCTTCAGGCATGGGCCCCCTGGAGCAGAGAGAGGAGAACCGGGGGGTGGGGGTGCTGCCGCCACAAATTGAATTGAGAAGCTGGGGGGCTGCCGCGAATTTAGAAGCGAGAAGTGGGGGTGTCACGAATTGTTGAGGTCGGGGGGGCTTTGGGTGCTGACGGAAAAAAAAAGAAAAAAAAAAAGGGGGCTTGCCATCCGGGGCCCTGGGGACCTCCAGGCATCTGGGGACCTTTGGGCCCCTTAAAAAAAAAAGAAATATATATATAGGTTTTTTTTAACTTTATAAAAAAAAAGGGGGGTTGCCATCCGGGGCCCATAGGGACCTCTGGGCCCCTTACAAAAAAAGGGGGGTTGCCATCCGGGCCCCTGGGGACCTCCGCCCCTTACAGGTGTACTGCCTGTACCCCCCTGATGGCGGCCCTGCCCCTGTGTTATGAATCCCACTAGTCCAGTGGCAGGGTACAAGATCAGTCCAAGAGGCAGGCAAAAAGCATGATCAAACAGTCCAGTTTCAGTTCCAGATCAGGCAGAGGTATGTACAGAATCGGTAGGCAGAAGTGTGGTCGAATAACAAGCCTGGGTCAGTTCCAGATCAGGCAGAGGTATAAACAGAATCAGCATAAGGGGTGTGAAGGTAAATGGTAGGAAGTGAGGGTTATGTTTACCATACTTCACTAATAATTTTGTGAAATATGGTAACGGCAGAAACAGTCAACTATGCAGAGGCCTGGTTGGGAACGACATTTGGCACAATGATAAGTGGTGTCTCTTCTCACTCCTCCTTTGGTGCACACCTGGCATTTTTTCTGACGTTTTTGGCCTGTTGGTCTGGGAGGGATTTGATCAGGAAAGTGGCGTTCGGAGAGTCTGCTAATCAAATCGGATAGAATGATTTCTGGTGGGCCGTTCGGGAATATAAGGGCAGTGGTGATTTCCTCCTGGTAGCCAAGGAAGCGTTTGGGGCTTTAAGTGGAGTTGCGATAGATAATATACTGTAGCTGTTGTATAAGGCCAAATTAAACAAATAAATTGAAACTTTTTTATACCACTGATATGTTCGTCTTGTGGCAAGGTAGGGTTCGAGCATTCGGTCGTTGAAGTCGACACCCCCCATGAAAATATTGTATTCGTGGCTACATGTTGGCTTTTGGCTTTTGGATTGGGCCATCCCTCCTGGTGATCTCAACGAATGTATTGTTGTGGATCGAAGAAATCATGTAGACATCCCTTATGTCCCTCCACTTCACAGCCAGAATTTCCTCATTCCGTAAACTTGCCGCCTCCCCTCTTCTTAACTTCTTGTTGACGAGGCTTTGAGGAAAGCCCTTCCGGTTCTTCCTTACAGTGCGGCATGCTGGAGTGTTCTTTCTGTGAAGGTTGCGGAACAGGGGCAAACTTGTATAAAAGTTATCTACGTACAAATTGTAGCCTTTCTCCAGGAGTGGGTTTATGAGTTCCCAAATGATTTTCCCGCTTGATCCCATGTAGTCTGGGCAATTAGGGGGATGCAGCTGGGTGTCCTTCCCTTCGTATACCATGAAGCCATATGTATACCCTGTGGCTCGGTCGCACAATTTATACAGCTTCACCCCATAGCGGGCCCTTTTGGTGGGAATACATTTTTTTAAGCCCAGCCTGTCAGAAAATTTGATAAGGGACTCATCCACGCATATGTGTTGGTCTGGGGTAAACAACTTGGGGAATATTTCAGAAAAATAATTTAGTAGTGGCCGAATTTTATAAAGCTTATCAAAATTTGGGTCATTTTGGGGAGGGCACTGGGTATTATCATTATAGTGTAGGAATCTCATAATCATTAGATATCTGGTTCTGGGAATTACTGAGGAAAAGATGGGCATGTGGTAGATGGGGCGGGATGACCAATATGAACATAATACATTTTTTTGTTTAGTCCCATACAGAATGTGAGGGCCAATTTTTTTTTAAACTCCTCCACTGTTAGGGCTCTCCACTCGTAGAGACGGGCATAATAGGACGTTGGGTTACTTGCCATGAATTGTTGTGCATACAGGTTGCACTGGGCCACAACTGATGCAAGCATGTCCTCAGTAAAAATTTAATGGAAAAAGTCTATCGGGGAAAAAAATTCTGTGTCCACCTGGACTCCTGGCTGGGCAGTGAAAGGGGGAAAGTTAGCTTCTTCTGAATTAGGAGGAAGCCACAAGGGGTTCTGAAGGGAATAGGGAAGGCTGGCATGGGACCTAACCCTTTGGGACTGAGGTGACACCCCACTGGTACGTGGCCTTTCTTGCCGAGGTACTGCGGTGCTGGTGGATGGCACTGCGGTGCTGGTGGATGGCACTGCCTCCTCACCAGAACGCCTTCGTCTGGCGGGCGGGCTCTCATCCTCCTCTGAGGCTGTCAGTGTTCCACTGCTTAGGACAGGCTCATAGTCAACGTCAGACTCAGAATCTGAATTTGAGGAGGAATCCGAAGCGGAGAGCTCCCCGTTGCTCCCGTCGGCCGCAAGAATGATGTATGAGGCTTAAAATAATCTTCTAGACATTGTTGGTGATGACAGAAGGCCCTGATGACATGTGAGACTGATGACAAATGGCACTGATTACATGACACTGATGACAGATGGCACCGATTACACGTGGCACTGATGACACGTGACACTAATACGTGGCACTGATGACACGTGACACTGATGACACTGATATGTGGCACTGATGACATGTGACACTGATGACACTGATACGTGGCACTGGTGACACTGATAACAGATGGTACGTGGCATTGACAGGTGGCACTGATGACAGATGGCACTGACAGGTGACACTGATGACAGATGGTACTGACAGGTTGCACCGATGACAGATGGCACTGATGACAGATGGCGATGACAGATGGCACCGACAGGTGGCACTGATGACAGATGGCACCGACAGGTGGCACTGATGACAGATGGCACTGACAGATGGAACTGATAGGTACTGTGGGCACTGCATTTACTGTGTTTTTAACTCACAATCACTGAAACTGCAGCACAGAAGCTCTCCCTCCTCACACGTGGTCTCTGTGTGAAGAGGGAGAGCCGGCAATGAGAGATGATCTCATATGTTTACATTTGAGATCATCTCTCATTGGACACAAAGATCGAGTGCTAAATGGCCGCTGTAATTGGCCATTTAGCACGATCTGTGATTAGCTGTGTCCAAGGGACACGGCCAACACAGATTTTCCACGATGCGCGCCCACAATTGAGCGCCACGCTGTAGACGTCTTTCGACTACAGTGCGGGCGCAAAGTGGTTAATATAACAGACCTCCAATGTCACTTTTTTGAGACAGAGAAAGGAACTGAAGACAGTCCATTTCTCTGCAGCCTGAGCTGCACTGTAGGTAAATGAATAGCAAAGAGACTCCTATTCATTCACAAACTGAAATAAAGTAAACACTGTTTACCATCGGTACCGATCGCTGTGTTTATTCAGGAAATAAAGGGGGCTGGCAAACACATGAGTAGAAAGTGCCAGGCAGCAGCGGCGGTGGATGGGGGGGGTCAAATTTTAGGTGAATAGCTCTGATCCACACATGGCAACCCACTGACCGGAGCTATTGTTTTGTTCAGCAGAGTATGCTGAACAGTTCTGACCCTGAGCTTATAACAGCTTATACGCTGTACGGACCTGGCAGCGCAAGGGTTAAAAGAAACTTGTTTGGTGTTCTATGATGAAGTATGATCACTTCTTTAACCCCTTCCATACCGGGCCATTGTAAAATGACGCCGGCAGGAACCCTCTCTCCCTCTGGGTGGACGTCATATGACGTCCTGGGTTTGAGGGGGGATATCTGAATGATGCCTGCAGCTAGAGGCATCATTCAGATATCCTTTTTTTCAGCCGGCGATCCTGCGCACCATAAGAACAATCATAGTGGCGGTTCCGCCGCTTGATCATTCTTATAGGCGGCGGGAGGGGACAGCCCCCCCTCCCGACGCAATCCGGTGCTTCTCCGGGCTCTCCTGTGCCATCGGGGACCCGGAGAGAATCGTCCGGCGCCGAAGGTGGGTCACGTGACGAGCATAGAGATGACTGGTTACCAGATGGTCACCAGTCATCTCTATGATCGTCGGAGGCCCGGGCGTGATGTGATGACGTCACGCCTGGGTCCTCAAATGTAAACAAAGCCGCCATTGCGGCTGTAAGTATGAGATCAGTGAAAAAATGTTCACGATCTCATGCTTTCCAGCCTGGAGGAGAGATGTGGGGTCTTATTGACCCCGCATCTCTCCATAAAGAGGACCTGTCACACACATTCCTATTACAAGGGATGTTTACATTCCTTGTAATAGGAATAAAAGTGATAAAAAAAAAAAAGTGTAAAAAAATAAGCAAAAATAAAAAAAAAATAAGTAAAATAAAAAAAAATATATATATATATATATATTTTTAAACGCCCGTCCCCAATAGCTCGCGCTTAGAAGCGAACACACATGCAAGTCCCGCCCGCATAGGTAAACGCCGTTCAAACCACATATGTGAGGTATCGCCGTGTGCATTAGAGCGCGTGCAACAATTCTAGCACTAGACCTCCTCTGTAACTCTAACCTGGTAACCTGTAAAAATTTTCAAAGCGTCGCCTATGGAGATTTTTAAGTACCGAAGTTTGGCACCATTCCATGAATGTGCGCAATTTTAAAGCGTGACATGTTAGGTATCTTTTTACTCCGCGTAACATAAGCTTTCATATTTTACAAAAAAATTGGGCTAACGTTACTGTTTTGTTATTTTTTAATTCATGAAACCATTTTTTTCCCCCAAAAAAGGCGTTTGAAAAATGATTGCGCAAATACCGTGCAAGATAAAAAGTTGCAATGACCGTCATTTTATTCCCTAGGGTATCTGCTAAAAAAAACATATATAATGTTTGGGGGTTCTGAGTAATTTTCTAGCAAAAGAATGATGATTGGTATGGAAGTGGTATAAAAAGCCCTGTATGGAAGTGGTTAAAGTTCTACTGTAATATTTGTAAGTCAAGTAGTATGGCTTTACAAATATGCTTGTAAATGTTTATTACTTTTAGAAACAAACACACCTATGCCCCAGAACATCCCAGTAACAAAAAAAACATATAATGATTTATGGCTGTTGGACAATATTCCACTCTGAGGCCGCGTACACACGACCGGTTTTCTCGGCAAAAAACGACAAGAAAACTGCCGGGAGAGTTTTCTTGCCGAGAAAACCAGCTGTGTGTACGTGGGTTTCAGTTTTCTCGTCAAGAAACTGCCCAGATTCCCTGACGAGAAAAAAGACGACCTGCGGTCTTTTTTCTCGTCGAGAATCTTGTCGGCCTGTTTCTCGACGAGAAACCCGAGCGTGTGTACACTTACCTGTCGCCGTGGAAACCCGTGCATGCTCGAAATTACTTTGACGCATGCGCGGTAGCTTCCTAGGCATAGGGTGTAGCAAGATGGCAGCGACGGCATCCAATGTGACGAGCGCACGCTCGTCGTAGTCGATGACGTCACCGCGTGCGTGCCATTCAAAAGAACGGCGGTTCTTTTGAATCGTACGTGTGTACACTCGGCCGGGACAAGTTTCTTGTCAAGATTCTCATCAGGAAAAACAACGTTTTTTTCCTGACGAGAATCTCGGCCGTGTGTACGAGGCTTGACACTCCATCATAGGGTTACCACCAAACACTTCTGCAGTCACAGGGCTAATGTACAGTACATTCAAGTAACCAACATACTTACAAAAGCTTGAGAATTCTTTTAGTGTGTCAGGAACAACTATATTTTAGCTTTACAATACAAAACATATAGTGGATACATTACATATTTTAGATTAAAAAATAAAATTACTGATAAAAACAGGGCTGCTGTTAGAAATCATGGGGCCCCATACAGCCTACCAGACAGGGCCACCTCCCGAATATATCAAAACAATATTTTCACTAAAAATACACCAAATCATTATTAGCGGACACAAAAATAACATGACTTACAAAATCCCTGCTAAATGTAAAAGATAAAACTGTATTGAATAAAGTTCTGTGTGTAAATGAGCTTGTGGGACTCATTCACATAGGTGCTGTGGCCTGTACAGTGTGTGAATCAGTGTTTTTTTTTGGCGAGTATTTCTGTGTTATACTATTGGGATGCAGCAGCTGTATGAACACAGCCTCAGGTCCTCATTTGACAGGCGTGTGGAAGCATGTGTATGGCTCCCGAACATTGACAGCTTGCATTCGGGGCCACTACACCTGCAAACCTACTGTATCAAATTAGGACCTGTGGCTGTGTTCATACAACCGCTGCATCCTCACAGAGTAACAGATGGCTCCCATCGTGCAAACAGCTCATTCACACTGTATGGGCCAGAGAAACACGTGTGAAGGAGCTCTATTTTTTTTAACCACTTCAAGAATTGGCTGCTCAATGACCAGGCCATTTTTTGCGATACAGCACTGCGCCAATTTAACTGACAATTGCGCGGTCGTAGGATGTAGTACCTAAACAAAATTGTTGTCCTTTTTTCCCCACAAATAGAGATTTCTTTTGGTGGTAGTTGATCACCTCTGCGTTTTTTATTTTTTGCGTTATAAACAAGAAAAGAGCGACAATTTTGAAAAAAACATAATTTTTCCCTCAGTTTAGGCCGTTATATATTCTTGTACATATTTTCGTTAAGAAAAATCGCAAAAAGCGTATATTGATTGGTTTGCGCAAGTTATAGCGTCTACAAAATAGGGGATAAATTTATGGCATTTTTATGAAATAGAAAGTGATGGCAAAATAAACTTTTACAGCTGTCACTAGAACTGTGGGTAAATCTTCCAACGGGGACACCTTTTTCTGATTGCACATGTAAGAGAAGAATTCTGCAATATTAGGGATATGGCTAATTTAGAATAGAAAGATAAAAAGTATATAATGCTAATTTTTTTTTTTTTTACAGCAAACAATCATCTATCACTGATTAGGGACTGTTGGCAAAAACCACCACCATAAATAAGGAACAACCTACAATGCAATGCTTTGTCCTTGGTTAGTTGAGTCTCAGGAGCCAAAGATTTGAGGAAAGGGATAACCCAGCTCACTTTCTATAAAAGGATGGAATCTCAGTAGCCATATTGTCAGTGTGTGTTAGACCTATTAGGGAGAGCCGACAACTTTTTGTAGGGATATATACTGTTATTTTGATTTTGGTACATGTCCCCCATGTAGGGTGCCCACGTGTCCCGGATTGCCCGGGATTGTCCCTGATTGGAGATTTTTGTCCCGTGTCCCGGGCAGTTCATTCCGGGACAATACAGAAGTCCCAGAATGAAAAAAAAAACACAGTGACCAGACCACATCAGTCCGCTCCGCCAACTCCACCCGTCCGCCGCCGCCACCTAAAAAGTTTAACACATCTCTCACTCTCACACATGATGACACAGTCTGGTTGCTAGGCTAGGGCCGGCTCCGTGTCTAGCAACCAGTGACGTCAGCTGAAGCCTGTCTGGCTATCCGCTCATTCCATCCCCGCCCCTCCCCCTTCAGAGGGGCCGGCACCGTGTCTCACATCACTCTGCATAGTGTTGGCGCGTAACTGTAGAATTAAGGGACATCAGTGCTGGATCGGGGATGGGAGCTTCATGATTGGCTGAGCAGCATGTCGTTTATCCACAGCCGACCGGGAACAGATGCTGCAGGAGGCCAGCCACAGTAAGAGAAACGCCGACCTGAGGAGGAGAAGGGGGGGAGTGGGGGAGCTCTGAGGATTCTCTGATCTGTGTTGTGTGAGATGATTGGCAGTCAGGGCTGGCGCACAGCATAAGACAGTGCCCTGCACATGAGGGAGAATAGTGTCCACTCCACATATCCTCCACCTGTCACACTGTCTCCCCCCAATGTTTCTATGACCCCCCTGTCACACTGCCTCCCCCCATTGTTTCTATGACCCCCCTTGTCACACTGTCTTCCCCCAATGTTTCTATGACCCCCCTGTCACACTGTCTCCCCCCAATGTTTCTATGACCCGTCCTTGTCACACTGTCTCCCCCAATGTTTCTATGACCCCCCTTGTCACACTGTCTCCCCCCAATGTTTCTATGACCCCCCTTGTCACATTGTCTCCCCCCAATGTTTCTATGACCCCCCTTGTCACACTGTCTCCCCCCCAATATTTCTATGACCCCCCTTGTCACACTGTCTTCCCCAATGTTTCTATGACCCCCTCCTGTCACACTCCAGAGTCCAGAGTGCTCCCTAACCTCCCTTTACTTCCTCCAGAGTGCTCCCTTACCGCCCCTTTACTTTCTCCAGAGTACTCCTTTACTTTCTCCAGAGTGCCCCTTTGCCTCCCTTTACTTCCTCCAGAGTGCTCCCTTACCTCCCCTTACTTTCTCCAGAGTGCCCCTTTACTTTCTCCAGATTGCTCCCTTACCTCCCCTTACTTTCTCCAGAGTGCCCTTTTACTTTCTCCAGAGTGCCCCTTAGTACAGTAGTACTAAGTGGACACTCTGGAGGAGGATGTAAGGGGGCACTCTGGAGGAGAATGTAAGGGGGCACTCTGGAGGAGAATGTACGGGGGCACTCTGGAGGAGAATGTAAGGAGGCACTAAGGGGGCACCCCGGAGGATGTAAAGGGGCTTTGACTAAGTACCGCCAGAGTGCCCCCTTACATCCCCCCCTTACAACCTCCAGGGTGCTTCCTTAGTGCCTCCAGAGTGCCCCCTTACATCCTTCGGATTGCCCCACCACCAAGGTGGTATAGTAGTGGCTGACAGACTATCAGGAGGTGGTAATACACTCCTCTTCCTCCTCTCTCCACTAACTACCCCCCGCCATACACTCCGCACTCCTCTCATATACATACTACTCACCGCCATACACTGCACTCCTCTCATATACATACTACTCACCGCCATACACTGCACTCCTCTCCTGTACATATTACTCACCACCATACACTCCGAACTCCTCTCCTGTACATATTACCCCCCACCATACACTCCGCACTCCTCTCCTGTATATATTACCCCCGCCATACATTCCGCACTCCTCTCCTGTACATATTACCCCCCGCCATACACTCCGCACTCCTCTCCTGTACATAGTACCCCCCGCACTCCTCTCTTGTACATATTACTCACCGCCATACATTCCGCACTCCTCTCCTGTACATACTACTCACCACCATACACTCTGCATTCCCTATTTAACATTACCACATTCTGCGCTATATAAGTCATCTCAGACTCTTTAACAACACCCCCTTTAAGCCACGCCCAATATTTAGCGCAATTTAAGACATGTCCACTGTTCACCACAATGCGCTTTGCGCGCCATATTGTTGTTCTTCTTGATGCCTAGGACCTACTTTTGATCTTGCACACGGGCCCGCTGATTTCATGATACACCCCTGCCCCAAAAATCTGCATTTATTTTGTCAAAAATCATCATTTTGGGGGGGGGGGATGTGTCCCTGAATGGCAGTTTGGAAATGTGGTCACCCTACCCCCATGGCAGTGCCTTGTTTCTCATATGCTTTGTTTCGCAACAGCTTGCATATTAAACCCGCAAATGGCCTTAATTAAATAATAAGATTCCCTCCACCCCCATGGTCTTCAATGGAGTTTGCTGCAAAGTTTGAGTAAGATTCCCTGAACTATTCACAGCCTCAATACATTATTACAAGGGTCTAATTTGAAATTCATCTTTGCAACACACTATTTTCTGATAGTTATTTTATGATTTTTGATATTCATTATTCAGGATTTTACCAATATGGTCAAAATATTAAGTGAATACACAGAATTGTCAAAAAAAGCTTTCCCATTATAAAGCATCTCAGTATCAGTTTATTTAGACAGCTTGGAAGGGCAATGCAATTAATCACAGGGATGTAGAGAAAAGTCAGGAAACCCAATACATCTACTGGCAGCTTGCCATGTAAGCAGAGTTATTTCAGCAGCCTTGTTCTGTTATAGAAATGTGCCTCAACATGTTAGGGATTTATTATTTAATCCATGATGCAACATAACTTCTGTCTCCCTGCTCTGGGAGAAAGCCCATTCTAGAACCAGCTACTTGATATGACAGGACAACCTAGAATGAAACATTTTGTTTTCACGTTTTAGGAAAACTGTTTATTTTATGCATAATGTCTAAAGACTTAAATTATAGCCAGTATATTAGAAGAGAATCCCCAGAATGTGTTTTAATAAATTAAACCTTTTTTTTTTTTGTACAATAGTTACATAGTTACATAGTTACATAGTTAGTCAGGTTGAAAAAAGACAAAGTCCATCCAGTTCAACCATAAAAAAATAAATAAATAAAATAAAAAATATCGTACAATCCCATATACCCAATTCTATACCCACAGTTGATCCAGAGGAAGGCAAAAAACCCCAGCAGAGCATGATCCAATTTGCTACAGCAGGGGAAAAAATTCCTTCCTGATCCCCCGAGAGGCAATCGGATTTACCCTGGATCAACTTTACCTATAAATGTTAGTACCCAGTTATATTATGTACATTTAGGAAAGTATCCAGGCCTTTCTTAAAGCAATCTACTGAGCTGGCCAGAACCACCTCTGCAGGTAGTACTCCTAATATGTGTCATTATTTGTGCCAAATATTCGCAAAATGCATGCAGAAACTATCAGATTTTTCCCTCCAAAAAACCCATGTTTTAAAAAAAATTGAAAAATACATACCGTGTATACTCGAGTATAAGCCGACCCGTGTATAAGCCGAGGCACCTAATTTTACCACAAAAAAATGGGAAAAAGTATTGACTCGAGTATAAGCCTATGGAGAGAATGCAGCAGCTACTGTAAGCAACAATGACCATTTGCAGCCTCACTGTGCCCATTTGCAGCCTGACCTCACTGTGCCCATTTGCAGCCTGACCTCACTGTGCCCATTGGCTGCTCTTCAACTCGACCATCCTCTCACATGGTAATTTGCAGCCTGACCTCACCGTGCCCATTGCAGAATCCGATCTGTTTACCCGAGTCCGTGACATATTCGGGCGGCGGCCGTGCAGTGTTAAAAACTCGGGCCGCCGTCCGAATATGTCACGGACTCGGGTACACAGATCGGATTCTGCAATGGGCGCGGTGAGGTCAGGCGGCAATGGACTCAGGTACACTGTCTCGAGACTAAGCCGAGGGGGTCATGTTTATACTCGAGTATATACGGTAGTCTGGTTAGTTTTTGGATGAGTTAATGTTAGCATACAGTATTGTTTCTGCAGTCATACTGACTTTACTATGAATTGAAATTGTAATTTGTATGCTTAGGTAACACTACCACAGACTAATGCCGTGTACACACGATCGGATTTCCCGTCTGGAAAAACCTTGGATGGTTTTTCCGACGGAATTCCGCTCAAGCTTGGCTTGCATACACACGGTCACACAAAATTTCTCTGAACTTTCGACCTTCAAGAACGCGGTGACGTACAACACTACGACGAGCCAAGAAAATTAAGTTCAATGCTTCTGAGCATGCGTTGAATTGTTTCCGAGCATGCGTCGGAATTTTGCGCGTCGGAATTGCGTCGGAATTGCTACAGATGATCAGATTTTCCGATAGGGAACCTGCTCTCAAACTTTTGCTGGCGGGAATTCCGACAGAAAAAGACCGATGGAGCATACACACGGTCGGAATTTACGTCCAAAAGCGAACATCTGACTTTTTTCCAATGGGAAAACCGATCGTGTGTACGCGGCATAAGATATCATGTTTTAAAGTATACTAAAACCCAGTGAAAGGAACTAGCAAGTGAAAAATATTTGATATTTATTTTTGAGACTCTCGTGGTAGAAAACCCAAATATCTAAAGCAGACAAGTGCTCTGCATTTCAATTGAGACTATTGGATTACCTGAACAGAAGTTATAGCAACATACAAGTATGTGATCCCGTTGTCCCGTCCTGCTCTTGGACAATCAACATCTTCACATTTCATGGTAATTGAATTGGGTTGTAAGTGCCAACTATGTGAATATACATGCTGGGATATCCCTGGCACTAACTGGAACACTAACTGGAACTGAGGAAAAGGCTTGGAAAAGCTACAAAAATCTTCAGCATTACAGAAAAAGTCCAGTTGAATGTGACTAACTACTACTAGATATTGTAAAATCTTAGTTTTTCTTTAACTTTATTTTGCTCCTAATTTGAGGTGAGCAAGTCTTTATTTGCTGCTGTCTCATGCATAACAAAGGTGCTTTATTTTTTTATCTTGTATCTTGCTGCAAGGCTTTTGTTTTAGCAGGTGGTATTTTAAAGTGTTTATTTTTCTGGGTAAGCTTGGTGGTTTTTAAACCAATACAAATCATTGCACACAAAAACCACGTTCTACTATTACCCACATTCCACTGCACTACCCTATCCCCATAGTAAAAAAAAAAAAAAAAAGGTTAGGCATAGACCCAAAATGGCTGGCAGGCCTAAGGGTATAGGCAGTGATGATGGGTGTGAAAGTAGTAGGGGGTGACTGACTCCACCAACAGGTCCTGTCTATTGGTGCTCCAGAGAAAGCCAAGCTTCAGACAGGGAACAGCTGATGGAAAACTGTCCTGTCACTGGCTACATGGGCCAATGTTTACATGTCTTAGAGCGTTATTGAATAGCAGGTGCATGTGCCTCCACATTTGGGCCTGTTGTACCTGCTAACAAAGTGTACATGCTTCAGGCCAATTTTTACACAACCATATCTGGGAGTTAAAGATGTAATTTTTACAGGTCTCCACATTTAGGCCTGTTGCCACTGGCAAGTTTCTAGCACACTAAATCTGAGGGCTGTAGCTCTTTTTCAGAAAAATGGTGATGGGGGAAGGAGGGATAGTGTCTTTTCGTGCACTAACTTCTAGCCATCTAAACCTTAGAGCTTTATCTCTAATTGTTTAGGACTTTGCATTTAGATTGCATTTACTTTTGTGTTTGGATTGTGCATGTGTATAATTATGTAATTATACTACACATCTGAACCTACAGTATTTCCACTTTAAGCATTGTTTTCTTTCACCATCCATGTACAGCAGGCTTCTAGGCTTACAGTAAGCATACGAGAGAGAGGGAAGGACATGTCAGCTAAGTGACGTCTGGTGACGTCACAACCGCGGGGTGTTCCACGCTGTCACAGCACGAATTTGATTCCTCGAGGCTCCAGGAACTGCCTCTCCCCCTCCATACCGAGCGAGCGGCTGGAACCACCTCACATCCAACAGCACGCACCATGATGACAGTCCTGAGATCTACATACAAATGAGCCCATTTATATTGCACATCTTGTATGTGTCCTTAATCCTGTTTTTATGTAATAAACATCTTGGGATACTACACTTAGCTGGCGCATCATTCCCTATCTCGCCTATGCTTCCTTTGATTTATACAAAGCCGTCACAACTCTGAGGTCAGCAACCGCAGGTGGTCCCTTATATTCAATCCCAGCATACATTGTCAATCACAGCCCAGTGATCTTTATGGACTGCCTACTCATCCTACATTATTGATTTTTTAGAAACGTTTGTATAGCTGGCTGGATTGTTTGAATATTACTCCATTCCCCAGTTACTTTCTTCCTTTATTCTAGACCTACAGTACCTGCATGAATGGTCACAACTTGTAGATTTCCCCCCAATTACCCAGTGTTCTGGGGCTTTTCGAAGTGGCACTAATGGCAAGACTTTTTTTTTCATTTTGTATAGAGTGGGAGTAGTGGGGGGGGGTTTATAACCCATGTGATTTTTTTGTGCCACACTGCAGAGATTTCCCTTCACTTCCTGTCCTGTAGCCAAAACAGGAAGTGAGAGGAAATCCCTACAAAGTCAGGGAATCCTGGGGTGTCGCCAGGATCACCAGAACTGGTGTCACCATTTCAAAATCTACCCTGTATTCTTATTTTGATGTTAACCCAACATTTGGGTTTTCATTTACTTTCACTTTTTTATAATAACAGCAAACAGTAAAAATAGTGAGGGTAAACATCCCTAACAGAGGCACAGACAGCAATAGAACCAGTGACATGAGGTCTAAACCCAAAATGTTTTTATAGCCAGAAATGAAGATTTAATCTATGTGCAAAAAATGCTCTAAAGGGGAACTAGTTAAAATACCACTGACCACCAATAATTTTGGGAAGATTTTAGGGGGCGTGTTTAAAATATTTTGTGTTTACCATGACAGCTAGCCCTGTGCACAGTGTTCAGTGCAATTGAATTTCATCCTATGAGGAACTTCTAAATGGAAAGCTTGAACTTGGCTTCAGTGTGTGACTTTAAAAGGCTAAGCATATCATAATTTATTTTATCACCCTAATACCAGCATATTTATTTTGTTCCAAAAATTGTGGCAAAAAATTTGATCACCCTGGGGTGTCTACTTTCCAAAAAGGGGTAATTTTGGAGGCGTTTCTATGGTCCTGCCATTTTTATTTGATATGTATACTAAAAAATAAGGGAAGCATTTTTTTCAATATTTTTCTTTATATAGTGTAGCGGGGGTTAACATTTAGGGGGAGTATCTGGGCGGTAGCATGGCCCAGATACACTAATTGTTAGGGATCTATGGCCAATTTGGTTCGTGGAGGATATAATGGTGTTCAGTACCCTGCAGCCCCTGGGTGGTGCTGTCACCTTGGGCTGGGGTTAAACCATCATTGTAGGGCCGTGCCCTGGTGTCCTCTCACAGCAGTAGTATGGCGGGGCGGGGAACCTGCTGTGCCTGCTGGGAGAGGGTATAAAGGGGGCGGACATCTTGCGCACGAGGTCCGAGCCCCAGGCACCTTTAGCCTAGGGGCTGCTGTTCTGTTCGTCCGCGCCCAGGTGCCCTCGGCCTGGGTGCGAGGGAGTTTGAGTTCCATCCCAGGCACCTTAAGCCTGGGGTGAGGTACTAGCCAAGGCCTGAGGCCCAGTACCTTCGACTGGGTCCCGTATGGGAGAAGATACCTAGGGGCCCACCAAGTGAGGGGACCCAAGTCTCGGGCGAGGAGAACCAGGGAGGTGACCTGGCCTGAAGATCCAGCGCAGCATTGACTGGTGACAGTGCAGGCCTCTGGGGACCGTCCGGGATGGATCATCTCCCTAACAGGGGTCGCCATTAGAAGGTAGTTCATGTTCTATGGTCTTTGCAGAGACCCAGCTACATCAGGTCGGTGGCAGAGGCCTATCCTAAGGTCTGTGGCAGAGGCCTCATCGTTCACCCGGTCTGTGGTAGGGACCAACCTTACGGTCGGTGGCAGCGACCGTGCGCCAAAAGTTGTTGTGGACTCCTAACAGCTTCTCTGATCCGAAAGGATTGTGCCTGAACCCTCTCCCCACCAAGTTCGTGTTTGTATCAACCTGTCTGCTTGCAAAGAGGCATATTTATCTCTGCGGAAATAAATGTAGATGTTGTACTATCACCTGGTGTGGGCTTACTTTTCTGGGAGCAAAGTGTCCTACATTCACCTATCTACCTGTCATATTTGAAGTGGAATCTCCGGACAGGGACACAGACCCGAAGGTAAAGATCTTAGCTCAAACCTCTACACACATAAGAGGTGCGAGCTGGTGGCAGCACCTCACCCCTCTCCCTGGTCCCCCTAGACGAGTTAACCAGCCGAGAAGAAGAAGGGAGAGAGCGGGTGAGGGCGCTACAATAGTAAAGAAAAAAATAAAAGGGGGGTTATTAAATACAACCAAAAGAAAGCTTTTGAGTACAGTAATGCATGACTGAGTTATGCCACTTACACACGATCTGATTTTCCATTCAAAAAACCTTGGATATTTTTTCCGATGGAATTCCGCGCAAGCCTGGCTTGCATACACATGGTCACACCAAATTCCGACCATCAAGAACGCAGTGATGTACAACACGTATGACGGCACTATAAAACTGAAATTCCATTCCAAGGCCGACACCCTTTGGGCTCCTTTTGCTAATCTTGTGTTAGTAAAAGTTTGGTGAGAGACGATTTGCGCTTTTCAGCCTTCGTGCGTTTCTGCTGTTCAGTTGGTGCTTGTGGGTTCATATCTGTTTTTCAGTGCAGGTAGTCAGTTCGTATCTGGTTTAAAGTGCGTTCTTGTCCGCTCGTTTCTGATTTTCAGGTCATTCTTCATAGGCCTTTCTGTTCTTCAATGCGTTCTGTTAGTTCGTTCTGACCAGCCGACCGCTTTCTAGCCATGTTGCGGGTACGTACTCGTTCGGGGCTTGGTGTTGGGCTTCTTTGTCAGGTCACCTGAGTTTCCAGATGACAGATGCCCACCGTAGGTCAGGAGTGCACCACAAGGTAGTGAACCCTATGGCTGACTGCTGGGTGGTTAAGGAAGGCCGATCCACTGGAGCACAACAGGGATCCCGCAGGGAGCTAGAGCCCAAGATTCCCCAGGGCGCGGAGTCTAAGATCCAGCAGGTGTTCACCAGAGCCTCTAGTGGTGAGGATGGCCTAAGCTGCAGCTGGATCCAGGTCGCAGACCCCAGAGTCCCCTAGCTCACGCTCCGTAGGGTATAGAGGATAGAGGGGAAGCAGCAGCTCAGGACACAAGAGATAGTGAGGAGATAAGCCAAGGTCAGGGCGACAAGCAGACAAGGATAAACAAAGGACAAGCCAAAGGTCAAGGTCACAAGCAGACAGGGATAGTTGAGAATAAGCCAATATCGTTAACACAGAGACAGACATAGCACACGGCAAGCAGGAACCCAAACACACAATGCTTAACAAACAACGTTGATCAGCAAGGCAGACTTGCAGTGCACAGGTTAATATAGGAGTTCTCTGATAGGGCCTGGGGTGGAGACATTCTGGGAGGAGAGATTATAAAAGCAGCCATGTGAGAGTGTCTGGCCTCTAAGGTGAACACATGGAGAGAAAGGTAAGCCGACAGACAATCATTACTGCATATCCATGACAGTACCCTCCCTCTTACGAGGCCTCCCCCTTCCCCTCCTGGGCCCGGGTTTAGAGGGGAACTTCAGATGAAACTTCTTTAACAGACAAGGTGCAAAGACCTCAGATGCAGTGATCCAAGACCTCTCCTCAGGACCAAACCCCTTTCCAATGAACGAGGTACTGAAGAACGCCTCTACAGAGTCAGGAATCCAGAATTTGACTGACCTCATACTCCTGATTATCCTCAGAGACCGGCGCCACGGTAGGGAGGGGACGAGAGAACTTATTGAGGACTAAAGGCTTCAGAAGGGCAACATGGAAGGAGTTAGCGATTTTAAAGCTTTTGGGAATCTGGAGTTTGAAACTGTAACGACACCCCAAGTATGAAAGGGGTTAAAGCCGTTTATGATATGCCATTCCCGAACACCAAGGCAGCTACTGACACTCCACAGTCAGGCGAACGAGACCCATAATGATAATTCCCCCCTAATAACGAAACACAGCTCTGTTGTTAAGTTTCCAGCAGGTCTGACAATCTTTATTGAGAAAGCAGGATCTATATCATGGATATGCAATTAGCGGACCTCCAGCTGTTGCAAAACTACAAGTCCCATCATGCCTCTGCCTCTGGGTGTCATGCTTGCTGCTGTCAGAGTCTCGCTATGCCTCATGGGACTTGTAGTTTGGCAACAGCTGGAGGTCCGCTAATTGCATATCCCTGCTCTATATACACTAAAAGAATACTGTAGTCCAACTGAACAATGACCCAACTCCACCCACAACATCACACAATGGTTACATAACGAGCCTCCAATGCACATTATTCTGACATCCCTTAGGGACAACTAATCCCTTTATACAATTACAGAGTTAATTATCACAATCAGTGCCGATCCTGACCTCCCTGGGGCCCTAAGCAAAATTCTGCTAAGGGGCCCTCTACCTGGTCTTCACATATATTTCTGCTTGAAAAATGTGCGTTTCATTTAGTGCACGCGCCTAACGCATGATAACACACCCGACGCAGTTATCTTTTCCGAGCTGCAGTAAACAAACACCGTTGCACTTTGTCGTTTATCAAACTTAAAAATAATTGTATTTTACTCTCACTTTTGTCAGGCACAAAGTCACAAAACACAGCCCTGGAAGTGACTGGCATTAGCAGCTAGACACAGATCAAGAGATGCACTGCCTGGCCGCCCAGCTAGGTTAGCAAGACCGAAAAAAACACAGTAGAAATGCACATAAACATAACTCTACTTTGCTGATATCAAACTTGGAGAGGAGAGAACACAAATTTACCTGATTGTTGTTCCCGCAATTCACTCTCATGGTGTTTTTTTTCCTCTTTTCGTGACCAGAAGGATAGTTTTGCTTCATTTTGTCATGGATGTTTTAAATATTAATTGACGCGCTATGACACGAGGGGGAGGCAGCCCAAATTTCTTGGGGGTGCTGTGCAGGAAGAATAAGTGAAAATTTACATGTGTGGGCGTGCCTAAAAGGTGGGTGTGGCTAAAATAGGTGTGGCCAAATGTGAGTGATTCTTCCCAATCTATAGCTTGTAGTGTGCCACCTTTCCCTCTTTGTATAGGCCAAAAAGAGCCTGGAGGTACACTGAAGAGATTGTGAAGTAAAATAAGTTTCATCAAGGCCAACAATTATAGCCCCCAGCATACGTCAGGGGCCAGGCCAGCAATAACCTCAAGTCAGTGGGGAAGTTAAATATAAAAAGTTACAGTAACAGCCACAAAGAAGCCAGAGAACCATCCAAAAACTCAGTCACACATTGAAAACAAGCCATGCAGTCGGGCACGTTGTCCCATACCCCAAAAAAAATACAAAATGTGCTAAAGCCAATTATCACCACAATGTACGTCACAATAATTCAAAGAAAGCAGTAAAAGCATACAAATTTCAATAAATAATATATCAATTAAATATTTGATAAAAACAATAAAAGTGTAATCTGCGCATACATATAAAGTGCAATATGCAACGAGTATAGGGGGTGTATGGGCAATGCATGGGGTGTGCAGCGAGCATAGGGGGTGTATGGGGATGCATGGAGTGCGTCACGTTAAGTGCAGAGCTGAGGGGTGCGCTATTTACAGGAATTTACAAAGTGCAGGATTCAGGCTTGTGCTACACACAAAGTGCAGGGTTATGGTGTGCACTATACACACACAATGCAGGGTTCAGGAGTGCGATACGCATACAATGCAGGGTTCAGGAGTGCGCTATGTACAAGAGCTCTGGCTTGTTACTAAAGTGTGGGAAACATAGGGTTAGTATAATGGCATCAGAATATCCTTTAATTTTTCAATCCATTCTTCTTGTATTGTGACACCAGCAATGATGAATGGATGGTAGGATGGATGAATGAATGAATGGATGGCTGGATAGATAGATGGATGGATGAATGAATGGCTGGATGGATGAATGAATGGATGGCTGGATAGGTGAATGAGTGAGTGAATGAATGGATAGACGGATGGATGAATGAGTGCATAGATAGGGGGCGTGGCCGGCTGGAGATGAGTATGGACGCTTGAGCTCTCAGCTCCTCAGCCAGGGGAAAGAATCCAATGACATCGGCCAAAATCACAACGCAATCTGCAGCCATCCTTGCTCCAGGTACACCGGAGCATCTGCTAAAGATGTCCAGGAAGATATTTACCGAGTATAAACCGCAAAAACTGACCGAATTTGCCTACAAGCCGGCGGACCGCGATATTGATATCCAAGATGGCGCCGACCAGGCCGGACGAAATACCGGAGGAATCGCCTGATACAGGTACCCCTGATATGTCCTCTTGTCCCCCGGAGAGTGATCCTCTCACCCGCAGCCCAGCAAAAGCCAGGATGCGGCTTGACACGCTACATCCCCAAATTGAGGCCCAGGCTTTCAATCCCCTTCTATCTAACCAGGCCCTACACTCCTCTGTGGCATCCTTCCCCACCTCAGGCCAACCAGTAATGGACACTACCCTGAAGGACATGCTCCTTTCACTGCAGACCTCCCTCATGACTGATCTCTCCTCTCTATTTACTAAAATCACTGCAGACATCCACTCCATTGAGGGCAGGGTGACAAGTGTTGAGAGAGGCCTAACTGACTGCACCTCCACTGTGAATGAAGTGATAGACATTTATGATGATATGATGATGATGATGATATTAGAGAGGATCAGGCATGGATGCGCGCCAAGCTGGCCGATTTAGAGGACAGGTCTCGCAGGAACAATGTTAAACTAAGAGGAATTTCCGAGACTGTCCTCCCTGCAGACCTACCACGTTACGCCAAAGAGCTGATGCACACCATTATCCCTGAAGCATCTCCCCGGGATTGTATAATTGACAGGATACACAGAATCGCCAAACCATCCCATCTGGCAGCTTCAGTACCCAGAGACGTCCTGATGAGGGTTCACTTTTACCACATCAAAGAAAAGCTTATGATGGGGATCAAAGCAAAAACACCCCTGCCAGCTCCCTTCGCAGGGATCCAATTCTTTCCTGATCTCTCTAAATACACCCTCCAACTGCGTCGCCAATTGAGTCCAGTCACCAAGGGCCTTCAAAACCATAAGATTCAATACAAATGGCGCTACCCCGCCACACTCCTCATCACGAAGAATGGCCAGTCCCATACCATCAGTGATCTGGATAAAGGAATGAGACTCCTCCACACTTGGGGAATCCTTCTGGAACCCCCCAAACCCACTCCACCTCATAACGGAAGAACCCCTCCGCGTAGAAACCTGGACCGCAACCTCAGCTAACTGGCATATGATAGATCTGCCTACATTGGCCAAACAACGTTCTTACAGCTCCCCTGGGCTCTGACAAGTCGAACCCCTGTTTTCCCTTTTCCTTTTGCAGCTCCAGCCGTATTAACTGTTTTTACCCCAAACTAGAGGCTATTGAGGTGCGCAGCACCCCCTCTAAGAACCTTTTTGGTGTAGCTTTCAGTACAACCTACACAAAGACCCTCACTGTCAGCTTGCTCTAAGAACCTTTATCCTTTGTTTGTGTTCCTTTTTTATCTCTTTTTCTTTTCTTTTTTTTTTTTTTTTTTACATCCGGCACTCTCTTTGCCACTGTACAAGTGTTTAACATTTTGCTATATTCGCAGCTCCTTAGCCGAATTACTTCCAGGACCCTGGACTGCCAAGGCACTAATACATAGTCTCGTGACCAGGTACCCTCAACCTGATCTGCAACATCTAACCGTAAGTGTTACTATACCACACCCTCTATCTTCTCACCCACAAGATGCCGATCACAATCCTTTCACTTAATGCCAACGGGCTGAACCATCCAGCCAAACGTCACTCACTCTGGAAAACCGCCACGGCTCTTCACAGTGACATTGTATGTATACAAGAAACCCACCTGCTATCATCTAATTCTACCCTATGCTCCAATCGCCAATTCCCACATGTCTTCCATGCTTTCCACTCCACTAAGTCAAAAGGGGTCATGATAGCGATTAAAGACAGTGTGGACTTTCAATCACTAGAGGTCAAAACGGACTCTGAAGGTCGCTATGTAATCCTTGTCTGCATCATTAACCGTGTTCAATACACTCTTATCAATGTATATACCCCAAACTCCCATCAATTACAATTTCTGCGCATGGTGCTTTGCACCGCCAAACTTATCCAGAAAGGCCATGTAATACTCTGTGGTGACTTCAACCTGGTCCCCGATGTGGTCTTAGACACCACATCAGCTGCGAAAAGACAGGACTCGCCTCTGAAAAAACTTATCAACACTCATGACCTCCATGACGTCTGGCGTTGCCACCATGGATCTGAAAAAGACTTTACATTCTTCTCCTCCAGGCATAACTCGTACTCGAGAATTGATTTGTTTTTGACAGATAAATGGACTTTACAAAAAATCTGTACGTCCGCGATCCACACCGCGACATGGTCGGACCACGCCCCAATCTCAATTACTATTGACGACTCTAACATGCAAGGTAACACATTTCTCTGGAGAGCAAACAACTACATTATCCAACATGACAAATACGCCCCAGAAATCTCAGCCCAAATCAGTGATTTTTTTTCACTAAACAAGGGCTCGGTGCCTGACCCTGCCGTGGTGTGGAGCGCGCATAAAGCTGTTATTCGAGGAATCCTTATTAAACTGAGCTCCTACCATAAAAAAAAGAGGACGCAGCGTATAGATGACCTGACAGCTCAGATAGCGACTCTAGAATTAAGTCACAAAGCCAATCCTCGAGACCCAAGAGCAGGACAACTACTGTCCCTTAGACAGGAACTCAGAACTATACTCCTTTACTCTTATGAACTACTACACAGGAAACTAAAAGCCACTACATACTCCACTTCTAATAAGGCGGGGAAAAGACTAGCACAATACCTTAAAGGTAGACGTACCAAAACCAAACTTGCCCGACTACACCACCCTCATTCTAAACTTCCCTTGTGCAACCCACAAGACATAGCCGACGCCTTTAGCGCCTATTATAGTGACTTATACAATTTGAAACAAGACCCTTGTACCCCTCAACCCTCCCAAGATGAAATTGACCATTTTCTCCACAACCTTAACCTACCCGCCTTGACTGGAGAACAATTGACATCGCTCAATAGCCCGTTCACGGAACTAGAAACTAAAGCAGCTATCGACTCCTTACCATGTGGTAAAGCACCAGGCCCTGACGGACTGACAGGCGAATATTACAAACAATTCTCCTCCCATTTAATCCCCCACCTCACCGACGTTTTCAACCACGCTGCCTCCTCTTCTACCTTTCCCACCGAATATCTGAAAGCACTGGTCATAACGTTGCCGAAACCAGGGAAGGAGCCGAATGTCCCCCAAAATTTTCGTCCGATATCCTTACTTAACCTAGATCTTAAGATCTATGCTAAAATTATAGCAACAAGACTATTGGAGATACTGCCCGCCCTTATCCATAAAGACCAGTCAGGCTTCATCAAGGGCAGACAGGCTTCAGATGCCACCAGAAGAGTGATCAACCTCATCCACCACACGGAATCCACCGGAACGCCTTCTCTGCTCCTATCTTTAGATGCAGAGAAGGCGTTCGACAGGATCCACTGGTCGTACCTCAACTCAGTACTTCAAAAATTTGGATTTAAGGGCCATATACTAAACGCCATCATGGCACTTTACTCGCAGCCTACGGCCCAAGTGTTCACAGAGGGAATGCTCTCCTGTCCATTCCCCATCTCTAACGGCACACGACAAGGCTGCCCATTATCCCCACTCATCTTTAATATGCTCATGGAGCCACTGGCGGAACACGTCCGCTCCCACCCCAATATCTCAGGACTTCAAATTGGACCCTCTTCCCATAAAATCAGCCTATTTGCTGACGATGTCATTCTCATCCTTACCAATCCGACTTCCTCCCTGGCAGAAGTACAAAAACTGTTAAATTGGTTCAGCTCAATTTCGTATTACAAAGTTAACACAAGCAAATCCTTCATACTAGATATTAACTTAGACGCTACGTCCAGAAACCTATTACAACTACAACATCCATTTGCGTGGGCAGACAGAGACATATCCTACCTAGGCATCCACCTACCAAGAACATTGACCAACCTATACTCTTGCAATTTTATACCTCTACTACATACCATTCGAACGACCTCTGATCACCTAGCGAAACATGAGCTTTCCTGGTCGGGGAGGCTCGCTGCCTTCAAAATGATATGCCTCCCTCAAATACTATACTTCTTTAGAACCCTCCCCATTCCTATACCCAAATCATTTTTCAGGTCTCTCCAGACGATATTCAACAAATATCTGTGGAAGGGTAAAAGACCCAGATGTGCCCACCTTAAGTTGATTAAACACAAATTGGAGGGGGGTATCGGCTCCATAGAATTTGAAGATTACTATTTCGCAGCCATCCTAGCCCAATTGCCCAGTTGGTTCCAATCCCCCACGAGCTCATTATGGGGACAAATAGAGGCTCTCTCAATCGCCCGCTCCAATCTACAGAGCTGGTTGTTGAGCACGCCTCTAGGCGCCCCCACCCCAGCATATCTCTCCCCAACCATGAAGGCTACAGCCCACGCCTGGAAAAAAATGATCACTCACTTGGGCTATAACTCCAACACGCCACAACTAGATATTCCTTTAGAATCTCTCCATTACTTAAGCCCAGACCTACTGCTATCTCGATGGACCCTCAAAGGGATCCATTTCTTACAAAACTTACTACAAGATAACCGCCCTAAACCCTTCTCCCAATTACAATCCGAATACGATCTACCCGCTTCAGAGCTCTTCACATACTTACGCATCCACCACTGCTTGAACAGTATACCCCTACCCATATATGGAATTCCCTCCAAGACCTGGGACTACCTCACGAACCCTGCCTCCAAAACCAAGGGCATCTCATACTTCTATACCAACTTACATCAAAAGTCCACCTTTTCTAAAATGATACCCCACCTTAGGTGGGAAACTGACCTTGCTCACACCTTTACAGCCCCTCAATGGCAACAGGCACTCAAGTCCATTTACACGGCCACCAAATGCTCGACACTCTGGGAACTCACTCAGAAAATTTCATTACGTTGGTACCTCACACCAGCCAAATTAGCAACGTTCAGCCCTCAATACCCCAAAAGTGTGCTGGAGATGCAAATCAGCCATAGGAGACATGCTCCATATTTTCTGGACATGTTCTACCTTACAAAGATACTGGGATGACACTTTTAACCTTATCGCCAGCGTAACTAAAATTACAATCCCTCCATTGCCTGCACTCGCCATTCTCAACCTGACCATAGACGACATTCCTCATCCCCTTAGACACGTGACGACTCATATTCTCTTGGCAGCCAGACTCAACTTAACAAGGCAATGGAAATCCGATAACACTCCAATCATAGGCCAAGTTATCAATTTAATAACCTTACACTATAGTTACGAGACAATAACAGCCGCCAGTAACGGTCGGGCTGCAAACACCCGAACATACTGGCAACCATGGACCGACTGGATAGAAGCTGCGAATGTCACCTGAACCTACCATTACCCTATCTAGTATATCCTGACAGAGCAATATCCCTAAATTACACTACTGATATTTACTAACCGTTTTTTTTTTTTCTTTTTTTTTTCTTTTTCTTTTTTTTTTCTTTTTTTCTTTCCTTTTCTGTTATACGTTTAAACAAGTTTCTGGAACAATGCCGCCAAGCAGTGGGTAACGCTCTGCGGTGCCCACACTGCATTGAATGGGCCCTCTCCACTCCTGTGGCATTAAGTTCCCAGTTGGGGTGCCGCACCAGGGGAGAGGACCGATTGTATCGTACCTCTGGGTACCCATATTGTTATACACCTCCTGTTTAAATTGATTGCAATATGTCAGTGAGGATAAGTTCCTTTGTGGACTGTTTTTATTTTTTTCCACAACGTCGTTGCACGACGTACAATGTTCAATTGTACACTGCGTTAAATATGAAAACTAATAAAATATTTGAAAGAGAATGAGTGCATGGATAGATAGACAGAGATAGATGGATGGATGAGTGAATTGATAGATAGATAGATGAGAGAGATAGATGAGATAGATGAGTGAATGAATATAGAGATAGATAGATGGATGAATGAGTAGATCAGAAATCCTGCATTTTCAACCTGTCAGAGTCTCTGTAAGAATCATATGACTTGTGCTGGCAGAGAGGAATGCAGGTGTCAGATTACAGGATAGATAAACTATCTTGTTCTCTGGTAACCTTCCCACACTGTAGAAACCAGCTTGTTCTCGCCATGCTGTCAGCAGTGCAGGCAAACACAACTCATTGTTTCTTAGTTAGTGCTGGGGCTGAGGAATGTGTCCCCAGCCATAGCAGGCTGTGTTCTCTCCTCTCTACCTTTTCTCTTCAGCTGCCGAGTGCCGACATCTCCTCTTCTCAGAAATTAAAGAAGGTGGGCTGGGGGAAGGGGACGGGTACAGTCTTCACCATTGGCTGAGGAGGCAGCAGAGAGGTGGATATCCATCCACCTCTGAAATTAGCCTGTGCCGGGTCTAGCTAAAGATCATCGGCTTCTGCGGCCGTAGCTGCTGTATTCTTCCACAAGAAAAAAAAAGAGTCCCAGCTTCCAGGCAGCAGTAGAGAAGATGCAGGCAAGGAAAAAAAACAAAAAAAACACTAACATCTGCAAATACTACCATGTGGATTTTGGGGGTGCTATAATAATTTTTGGGGAGGCTTGAGCACACCCACCTGGCGCTGCCCCTGGGAGGCGGGGCCTTGAGTAATTTGCGGGGCCCTACGCAGCTTGCGTAGTGAGTGTATAGGGCGGATCGGCTCTGATCACAATCCACAATGAAAAGATCTTTAGAAGTTAGCCTGGACTCATTTACATTACACAGGCAGCCAGGTGGTTGGGGGTGAGGACTAGGGATGAGCCGAACACCCCCCCGGTTCGGTTCGCACCAGAACCTGTGTACGGACCGAAAGTTTGCGCGAACGTTAGAACCCTATTAAATAAAATGGACGCGAACGTTCAAAATGTAAAGTGCTAATTATAACGGCTAATATGCATGTTATTGTCCTAAAAAGGGTTTGGGGACCCGGGTTCTGCCCCAGGGGACATGTATCTGTAGCGGGCATGTACTATTTAGGGGAAGCATCTGGGTAGTAGCATGACCCAGATGCACTGATTGGAAGAATAGGGCTGTATTCTGTTCGGGTGAGGACATCAGTGGTGCACAGTTCCCTGCGGCTCAGTAGGTGGCGCTGTCGCTCTGAGCCGGGGTTGAACCACTACTGCAGTGCCGTACCCTTTGTGACCTCTCTCGGCAGCTGTACTGCGGGGCAGGGAACCCGCTGTGCTTGCTGGGGGAGGGTATAAAGGGGGCGGACATCTTCGCCACGAGGTCCGAGTCCCAGGCACCTTCAGCCTGAGGGCTGCTGTCCGTGTTCGGTGTTCAGGCGATCTCAGCCTGTACACGAGGAGTTAGTGTTCCATTCCAGACACCTTCAGTCTGGGGTGAGGTACTCAGCCGGAGGCCTGGGGCCCAGTATCTTCCATTGGGTCCTGCGAGGGAGGGATCGTCCTAAGGTGCCCCGGGTGTTGGGCACCTGAATCCAGAGCGTAAGGGACCGGAGAGGGGACCCTTTGTGAAGCTGGTGCAGCATATTGCCAGTGTCGGGTGGACCTCCGGAGACCGCTTGGATGGATATCTTTCTCCAACAAGGGCCTATTCATAAAGGAAGGTAATTCATGTTCTGTGACCGGTGGCAGCGGTACATCTAGTCAATTCAGGTCGGTGGCAGAGACCTGCTATTAGGCCTGTGGCAGGGGCCTCAACAGTTCACCCGGTCGGTGGCAGCGGCCAAACTCAGGGTCGGTGGCAGCGACTGTGCACCAAGCCTATTCGCCAAAGAGGGAATAGGAGAGTTCATTGTGCCTGGGCCTACTCGTATCCACACCCTGTTTGTTTGTTTAAAGTTCAACTGATACTGTTCATATGTGAAGAAGAATAAAGGAGTGTTGGACTTTTTATGGTGTGGGGCTCTATTACCGACAGTCAAACTTGCCCTCTGCAGGGGGGCCAGAGGCTCCATCCAGAACACAGGACTCGGAGGTAAAACAGTGTTGGCCTTCACCTCTACACCTTAGAGGACATGGGCCGTAGTGAACCTCATCCTCTTCCCGCATACCCCAAGCCATTTTATTTACTAAAAGGGGATGGAGGGTGAGGCCGCTACATATCAATGCAAAAAGAAGTTTTAAAAACGGCTGTTTTTTATGGAGCAGTCATTTTAATGATGCATAAAGTGAAAAAAATAAAGTGAAATATTCCTTTAAATATCGTACATGGGGGGTGTCTAAAGTATGCCTGTGAAGTGGCATGTGTTTCCCGTGTTTAGAACTGTCCCTGCACAAAATGACATTTGTAAAGGAAAAAAAGCCATTTAAAACTGCTTGCGGCTTTAATGTCATGTCTTGTCCTGCCAATATGGATGAAAATCTTTGAGAAAAATGGCATGGCTACCCCATCACCCCCCCCCCCTATCCCAGCCCATTTGGGTCTTGTATGGATATTAAGGGGAACCCTGCACCCAAAATAAAACCCTATACCTAAAACCCTATATACTCTGGACAGCAGTATACAGGCGGTGCAAACAAGACAGGGACTGTAGGTTTGTTCTTAAGTAGAATCTGTTTGTAATTTGGAACAGATACATTTTTAAGTGTAGCTGCAGCCAAAAAATCTATTTTTAAGCTTTTTGGAGAACATAGGGAAGGCTTATTCACCACTGTAACATTTGTTTTGCTGTCTGTGCACCTCTTCAGAACATTTCACCTCACTTTCCGTCCCAATGACAAATGTTTTTGGAAAAGTGGGGTTTTTATTGAAACAAGGATTGGTGATAAAGCATCAGTAGAGAGGAGACACATTTTTCCCATATTAACTCTTACAGGAGAGAATATCCCTTCCTAGGGGTAGATTTCCTCTCACTTCCTGTTGTCTCCTTCCGTTTGCAAGTAGGAGTCGTTTGTAAGTTGGATGTTTGAAAGTAGGGGCCTGCCGTATATACTCTGCAGAAATTTGCCCCTTAGGTGTTGGTGTTGCCACAACACTGTGAGCCCTCACAGTTCCTCTTGGTGGGCGCTGGAACGCCCTGCTGTGAACTATCATATCAGGAATTGTAATTACATGATATCAATAAAATAACTGTGCTTATTCAAGATGAGGGGGAGTGGAAAAAGGGGAGAAGAGCTACTATAAATGTTACACAAACACTGAACAAATGGAAAAGAAAAAAAAAAAAGCTGCGCTAATATAAAAGTGAAGGTGAGAAAACAATGAATTAGCATAAAACTCAATGTAAGATGAAACAAAGCATGTAAAAAACGATCGAGCCAGCCGGCTCCTCGATTTGGCTGCCCGTATCTTCTGGGTCTAGCGTATGATGCGGTGACGTCAGAACGTCACTTACCCAACGTTTCGTCTCAACAGGGACGTGGTCACGTGACCACGTCCCTGTTGAGACGAAATGTTGGGTAAGCGACGTTCTGACGTCACCGCATCATACGCTAGACCCGGATGATACGGGCAGCCAAATCGAGGAGCTGGCTGGCTTGATCGTTTTTTACATGCTTTGTTTCATGTTACGTCTGTAAGTGTGCTTTTTATTACTTCTTATTAAAAGTCTAAAGGATTTTATGCTATGTGAGCCTTCTTTTCATTTATGTGGCATATCCTGATTGACTACTGTTCATGAGTCATCCAAGCAAGTAGCGCTGCCTGCTGAGGACACCTTTTATTGGGATTATCTGTTTATGCTCTGACTGATCTCCTGTAATAAGAGATCATGCACTTCTGGTAAGCAGCAGTGTGTCATTAAGGTGGAAGCACTTTTCTATCACCACTCTCTCTGGATGCTGTGGGTTCATTTGCACAGTTCAGACCCATTTAAAGTTTTATGGACTATATGCAAATATATACTTGGTTTTCATACATCACATATGGACTGCAAGTTTTGCTTCTCTGTTTTTTGCACTTTAGGTCTTATTGACCCCCTACATTGAGTTTTATGCTAATTCATTGTCTTCTCACCTTCACTTTTATACTATATGGTAGGAAAAATTGGGCCTTTGGTGGTGGTGCTGGTGCTACAACACTGTAAGCCCTCTGTCAGGGTCACCTGTGGCCAGGTGACAGATGCACACCGTAGGGGGACAGGAGTGCACCGCGAGGTAGTGAACCCTATGGCTGGCTTCTGTGGATAGGAAACTGGGTGGTTGTGGAAAGCGGGACCAGAGGAGCACAACCGGGATCCCAACGGAAGCGAGAGCCAAGATTCCCCAGGGCGCGGAGTCTAAGACCCAGCTGGTCTTCTCCAGGGCCTCTAGTGGTGAGGATGTTACGCTGCAGGCTGGGACCAGGTCGCGGCCCCTGGAGTTTCCTAGCTCACGCCCCGTAGGATAAGGGGAAGCAGCAGCACACGATAGAGAGAACCGAATAACAAGCCGAAGGTCAGGGGCCACAAGCAGACAAGGATAACGAAGAACGAGCCGAAGGTCAAGGGTCACGAGCAGACAGGGATGGTCGGGGACAAGCCAATAACGTAACAGAGAGACAGACGTAGCACACGGCAGGCAGGAACCCAAACACACAATGCCTAACAAACACGTTGATCAGCAAAGCAGGCTTGCAGTGCACAGGTTAATATAGTGTTCAGTGATAGGGCCTGGGGTGGAGTCAGGCTGGGAGGAGATTATAAAGGAAGCCAGGTGAAGGAGGTCTGGTCTCTAGATGAACACATGAGGAGGAAGGTAAGATGGCAGACAAACACTACTGCATATCCATGACAGTACCCTCCCTCTTATGGGCCCTCCCCCGCCTGGACCCAGGCTTAAAGGGAAATCTCTGATGAAACCTTCTCAACAGATGAGGTGCAGCGACATCAGATGCAGCGATCCAAGACGCCTCCTCAGGACCAAAACCTCTCCAATGCACAAGGTACTGAAGAATGCCTCTGCAGAGCCGAGAATCCAGAACTTGTCTAACCTCGTACTTAAGATTATCCTCAGAGACTGAAAACGAGGTAGGGAGATGACAAGAAGATCTATTGAGGACCAAAGGCTCTCTAGGAATAAGCAAGGGCATGAGACGATCAACAGGAATCTGAGGAGGGTCCCCTAGACCCTTAAAGGGGGACTGGTCATCTTGCACAGGACCATCAGACTGGGCAGATGTCAGTGGAACCCTGAAGTCAGGTTGGTTAGAAGGTGACATGTCGCCGGAGTCAAGCTGAATAGCTGAAGGACAAGCAGAATGTCCCGAACAAGAAAAAGTGAGAGGCTCACTGGGCATGGGCTGGACTGGCATAACTAGTACAGAGGCAGAGTGAATAGCTGAGTCAGGTGTAGCGACTACCTGAATCGCATCGCAAGACGTAGCGACTGCAGGACTTGTAGACAAGCTAGCCTGGCTGTGCGTCCAAGGGTGGTTAGGGACAGAGAAATGTAAATGGTTATGCAACCTGGAATGAATGACCGGCTCAGATTCACAGGGGGCAACCTTGGGTAGGCAGGACGAGGAACAGGAGGGACCCCAAGCCAGGATCTGTCCAGTAGTCCAGTCCACATGAGGAGAATGGAGCTGTAACCATGGGAGACCCAAAATTATAGGCGTTGAGGCCTTGGGTAAGATAAGGAAGGATATCCACTCCTGGTGGAGTGTCCCTACCGACATCTTAACAGGGAGGGTCTGGAAGCGGATAGGTCCCCCTGGGAGAACAGTACCATCAATCGCCAAGACCAGCAATGGCGTGGTGAGGGGCAAAAGAGTAAGTCTCATGGACGATGCGATTTCCCAGTCCATGAAATTACCAGCGGCTCCGGAATCCAGATATGCTGAGACCGAATGAGAAGAAGCACCAACATGAAGGAACACAGAAAGCAGAAGACGAGAAGGGGAAGGTGATATTTCTGGGTCCAATACTCCACTTTCCAGATGAAGTGGACCCGAACGTTTTTCTGGACAAAGAGAGCAAGTGTCACGAAAATGACCTTTGCCCCCACAGTAAAGACACAGACCAAGAGTTCTGCGCCTAGCACGTTCCTCAGGGGATAGCCTGGTCCGACCCAGCTGCATGGGTTCCTCAGCTGGTAGGAGATGCTCTACGGGTCGAAGAGAGGGGAGCTCAGGCTGACTAAGAACCAAGGAGTGCTGGCGTTGCTTTTCTAAGGTCCTCTCCTGAAAGCGAATATCGATCTGGTTACACAAGGAGATAACGCCGGCCAGATCAGTGGGGATGGTTCTTCCAGCTAATTCATCCTTCACTCTATCAGACAGGCCATGCAAAAAGGTTGCGACTAAGGCCTCATTGTTCCAGCTCAACTCAGCCGACAGTATGCGGAAATGAAGGGCATACTGTCCCACAGAAGCAGACTCTTGGCGGAGACGTAAAAGGGCGCTGGCCGCTGAAGAGACACGAGCCGGTTCTTCGAAGATATTCCGAAAAAGTTTCAAGAAGCCAGACAGGCTAGAAACCACTGGATCATTCAGTTCCCACAGAGGGGCTGCCCAGGCTAAAGCTTCACCAGAGAGGAGGGAAATGATATAGGCTACCTTAGCCCGATCAGACAGGAAGTTTTGGGGCTGGAGCTCAAAATGAATCGTGCATTGGCTAAGGAACCCCCTGCAAGCCTTGGAGTCCCCAGAGAAACGGGACGGAGCTGGCAGTTGTAGCGAGTGTGTGGCTGCGACTGGTGCAATAGGTGCAACCGCTGATTGTATTTGAGGTTGCGGATTCAGGGTTCCCAAGGAGGCCTGAAGCTGCTCGAAGCGAGAAGCCAGATCCTGGAGGAATCGCATCACCTGAGTCTGATTCGATTCCTGGGTTTCAAGTCTGCAAACTATGCCCTGCAATGGATCATCCGCGGGTAGCGGGATGTCAGCCGGGTTCATGGCTGATCAAACTGTCAGGGTCACCTGTGGCCAGGTGACAGATGCACACCGTAGGGGGACAGGAGTGCACCGCGAGGTAGTGAACCCTATGGCTGGCTTCTGTGGATAGGAAACTGGGTGGTTGTGGAAAGCGGGACCAGAGGAGCATAACCGGGATCCCAACGGAAGCGAGAGCCAAGATTCCCCAGGGCGCGGAGTCTAAGACCCAGCTGGTCTTCTCCAGGGCCTCTAGTGGTGAGGATGTTACGCTGCAGGCTGGGACCAGGTCGCGGCCCCTGGAGTTTCCTAGCTCACGCCCCGTAGGATAAGGGGAAGCAGCAGCACACGATAGAGAGAACCGAATAACAAGCCGAAGGTCAGGGGCCACAAGCAGACAAGGATAACGAAGAACGAGCCGAAGGTCAAGGGTCACGAGCAGACAGGGATGGTCGGGGACAAGCCAATAACGTAACAGAGAGACAGACGTAGCACACGGCAGGCAGGAACCCAAACACACAATGCCTAACAAACACGTTGATCAGCAAAGCAGGCTTGCAGTGCACAGGTTAATATAGTGTTCAGTGATAGGGCCTGGGGTGGAGTCAGGCTGGGAGGAGATTATAAAGGAAGCCAGGTGAAGGAGGTCTGGTCTCTAGATGAACACATGAGGAGGAAGGTAAGATGGCAGACAAACACTACTGCATATCCATGACACCCTCACAGTTACTCTTGGTGGGCGCATAAATGGGCCCTGCTGTGAATTATTAGACCAAGAATTGTAATTGCATGCCCCTGTTGAAGAGGGGCAGAAAAATTGGGCCTTTGGTGGTGGTGGTGGTGTTGCCACAACATTGTAAGCCCTCACAGTTACTCTTGGTGGGCGCAGGAATGGGCCCTGCTGTGAATTAATAGATCAAGAATTGTAATTGCATGCCCCTGTTGAACAGGGGCAGAAAAATTGGGCCTTTGGTGGTGGTGGTGGACGGTGTTGCCACAACACTGTAAGCCCTCACAGTTACTCTTGGTGGGCGCAGGAATGGGCCCTGCTGTGAATTATTAGATCAAGAATTGTAATTACATGCCCCTGTTAAACAGGGGCTGAAAAATTGGGCCTTAGGCACTGGTGCTGGTGCCACAACACTGCAACCCCTCACAGATACTGTACTTGGAGCACAGCAATGAGCCCTGTTGCAAAGTACTGCATCAAAAATTGTAATTACACGCCCCTGTTAAACAGGGGCTGAAAAATTGGGCCTTAGGCACTGGTGCTGGTGCCACAACACTGCAACCCCTCACGGATACTGTACTTGGAGCACAGCAATGAGCCCTGTTGCAAAGTATTGCATCAAAAATTGTAATTACACGCCCCCGTTAAACAGGGGCTGAAAAATTGGGCCTTAGGCACTGGTGCTGGTGCCACGACACTGCAACCTCTCACAGATACACTTGTTGGAGTGCAGGAATAAGCCCTGCTGGAAAGCATTGCATAAAAAATTGTAATTACATGCCCCTGTTAAACAGGGGCTGAAAAATTGGGCCTTAGCCACTGGTGGCGGCACCCAGAAACAAAAATGTTCTTCCAAGCTATCATCAGGATCATAGAGGAGGAAGAGGATAGTCAGTCAATATAACAGGACAGTCACTCAGCATCAGCATAGGCAGTCTTGAAGGGATGTGACATTTCAAAATAAATTATTCTGTTACATCAGCCTCAGGTGCCTGGTAGCTGGTGGTGATCCAAGATGAATTCATCTTTATGAAGGTCAGTCGATCAACCGAGTCGGTGGACAGGCGCACCCTGTGATCGGTGACAAAGCCTCCAGCAACACTGAATGTGCGTTCCGAAAGAACGCTGGATGCAGGACAGGCCAGTAGCTCAATTGCATACTGTGCAAGCTCTGGCCAGTGATCCATCCTCAAGACCCAGTAACCCAGAGGATTTTCGATGGGAAAGGTGTCCAAGTTTGACCTTGCCCTAGGTATTCCTGCACCATGTATATCAGGCGCTGGCGATGGTTGCTGGAACCGATCATACCTTGGGGCTGCGGACTAAAAAATTGCCTGAACGCATCGGTCAGACGGCCACCTTCTCCACCGCTCCTTCTGCTACTGACCGAAGCCTCAGCAACTCGTTGTCCAGGACCAGGGGTTTGTAACCTCCCAGTCTCTGGGAACGCATTGCACAGACCTTTCTGCAAGGCCTCCCGGAGATGTCTCATCCTCTGCTCCCTCTGCGACGGCAAGATAAGGTCTTCAACCTTACCCTTGTACCATGGATCAAGGAGAGTGGCCAGCAAGTAATGGTCCCTCTCCTTGATCCGAAGAATACGAGGATCCTTCCGCAGACTTTGCAGGATCAGGGAGGCCATGCAGCGTAGGTTAGCTGAGGCATTCGGTCCGGAGTCCTCTGGGTCACTAAGGATGACATGATCCGCAGCCACCTCCTCCCAGCCACGTACAAGTCCACGGGTTTCTTGGGACTGTAAATCATCCCTAAAAGACTGCTGCTGTTAATGCTGAGTGCCAGGCTCCACCTCCATGCTGACACAATCCTCCTCCTCCTCCTCCTCGTCCTCTTCCTGTGTGATGGGTGGGACAGAAGGAACACTGTCTGGGTAAAGGGGGCCTTGAGAGGCAAGGAAGTCCTCCTCTTCCTGCCTCTGTTCTGCCTCAAGTGCCCTGTCCATTATTCCACGCAGCATATGCTCCAACAGGTGGACAAGAGGTACAGTGTCACTGATGCATGCACTGTCACTGCTCACCATCCTCGTGGCCTCCTCAAATGGTGCCAGGACAGTGCATGCATCCCTGATCATGCCCCACTGGCGTGGTGAAAAAAAACCGAGCTCCCCTGACCCTGTCCTGGTGCCGTAGTCATACAGGTACTCATTGATGGCCCTTTCCTGGCCTGCCTCAGGACATCTTGTAAGCCCGGGTACCTGCCCAAGAACCGCTGCACCACCAGGTTAAGGACGTGAGCCACACAGGGCACATGGGTCAGTTGTCCCTGTCAGAGGGCGGAGAGGAGGTTGGTGCCATTGTCGCAAACCACCATTCCTGGCTTAAGCTGGTGTGGCGTCAACCACCTCTCGGCCTGCCCCTGCAGAGCTGATAGAACCTCTGCTCCAGTGTGGCTCCTGTCCCCCAAACACACCAGCGCAAGCACGGCATGGCATCTTTTTGCATGCGTACTTGCATAGCCCCTTGAACGCCTACGGAGCACCGCTGGTTCTGAGGACAAAGCACAGGAAGAGGCCACGGAGGAAGAAGAAGAGGAGGGGGTGGAGGAGGAGGGGGTGGAGGAGAGAGGTGTGTCACAACCAGTAGTAGCATTTTGGAGGCGTGGCGGCAGAACAACCTCCAACACTACTGCGCCTTGTCCTGCATCCTTCCCAGCTGCCAAAAGAGTGACCCAATGGGCCGTGAAAGAAAGGTAACGTCCCTGTCCATGCCTGCTGGACTATAAGTCAGCGGTAATATGCACCTTACCGCTGACCGCCCTGTACAGCAAGGCATGAACATTGCCTTCCACATGCTGGTAGAGAGCCGGAATCGCCTTCCGTGAGAAAAAGTGGCGTTTGGGAACCTGCCACTGAGGAACCGCACATTGCACAAACTCACGGAAGGGGGCCGAGTCTACCAACTGAAAAGGCAGCAGTTGAAGTGCTAGCAATTTAGCCAAGCTAGCATTCAACCGCTGGGCATGTGGATGGCTGGGAGTGAACTTCTTTCGACGTTCCAGCAGCTGGGGCAGGGAAATTTGCCTGCTACAATCGGACGTCGGTGTACTGCTAGAAGAGTGCCCGCAAGTACTTGGCTGTGACACACCTAATTCTACACCTTCATTCCTCTCAGTGCAGGTTTCAGAGAGGACTGAAGGTATAGTGGGGTTGGAGATCCCAGCTGATGAGGAGCAAGGAGAGGTCCGCTTTGTTCTTTGGTGTGGGTCTTTAAGGTACGCTTGCCAACGAGCTGCATGGCAGGTCAACATATGTCTGGTCGAGCATGTGGTGCCCAAGCGGCTGATGTTTTGGCCACGTGAGATACGCTTGAGACATATGTTGCAAATAGCAGCGGTGCGATCTGATGCACTCGACTCAAAAAAGGCCCACACCAAAGAACTTTTGGAATAACGCGCAGAGGCAGCGCCCTGCACAGGCGGAGCTCTGCAGTGTGATTCAGTCGGTGTGCTGCCCTTACACTGGCCCCCGGAGGGCATCCTGCCTCTTTGGAGATGTGCCTCCTCCTCATCCTCTTCCTCTCTCCTATCAGGCACCCACGTGGAGTCAGTGACCTCATCATCCTCAGTGACCTTGATCACTGGAGCAAACCTGGCAGTATGCTGCAGCTGCTGGAACATGACTGCCAGATTGCTGTCCTTCTTGAGCATCCCCTCTCTCTGCGCTCATGCTACTGCCTTCCTCTAGCTGGGTATCATCATCAGACCATTCAAAACGCTGGGCATCCTCCTGGAGCATGTACCCAACACTGTGCTCAAACAGTTCGGGGGACTCCTCAGGAGGACATGGTGGGTCTAGGGAAGGAGTGACTGATGATGACATTGATACGAGGGAAGAGGACGCATTGGCAGCTGCTTTGCCAGTACCCTGAGCCTGGGTGAGAGAGGATGAGGAGGATGAGGAGGGCTTGGTCATCCACTCTACCAAGTCTTCGGCATGATGCGGCTCAACACGTCCAGCTGCCGAAAATAAGGACAAGCGTGTCCCATGGCCATGTGCTGATGACAATGCACCGCGTCCACGACCAGCACTGTTGCCCCCAGACACAGAGCCTACTTGCCCTCTTTTATTGGCTCATGACTGTCTGCCTCTCCTTGTTGGCTTCAAGACATTCTAATGGCCTGCAGGGAGATGAGAAAACCAGCAATACGGGGTAGCTTCAGGTGTATACTGTGCAGGAGGCACCTACACCCACTGTAACTACTTGCAGATGCCTGTCTGTGTTACACAACAGAACAACACCACGAGCAATAAGGGTTAGCTTCAGGTGTATACTGTGCAGGAGGTTTAGAAAAGAATAACACTGACACTGTCCCTGCCTAGCCTTCTCTCTCCCTGCACGCCAACACATTGTAAATGCACAAGGTTTATCAAAGAATATTACTGACACTGTCCCTGCCTATCCTTCTCTCTCCCTGCACGCCAACACACTGTAAATGCACAAGGTTTATCAAAGAATATCACTGACACAGTCCCTGCCTATCCTTCTCTTTCCCTGCACGCCAACACACTGTAAATGCACAAGGTTTATCAAAGAATATCACTGACACTGTCCCTGCCTATCCTTCTCTCTCCCTGCACGCCAACACACTGTAAATGCACAAGGTTTATCTAACAATATCACTGACACTGTCCCTGCCTATCCTTCTCTCTCCCTGCACGCCAACACACTGTAAATGCACAAGGTTTATCAAAGAATATGACTGACACTGTCCCTGCCTATCCTTCTCTTTCCCTGCATGCCAACACACTGTAAATGCACAAGGTTTATCAAAGAATATCACTGACACTGTCCCTGCCTATCCTTCTCTCTCCCTGCATGCCAACACACTGTAAAAGCACAAGGTTTATCTAACAATATCACTGACACTGTCCCTGCCTATCCTTCTCTCTCCCTGCATGCCAAAACACTACACAAGGCCGCCGCGCTGGCGCCCTTTTATAGTGTGGGGCGTGTACTAAACCCCCCTGAGCTATAATTGGCCACAGGCCAATTATGGCTCTCCTCGCTGCCGGCGCTGTGATTGGCCAAGCATGCGGGGTCACAAAGCATGCTTGGCCAATCACAGCGCCGGCAATGCACTGCGATGGCGCAGTGTATTGTGGGCCGTTCGCGTCACACGAATTTGGCGCGAACGGCCCACAAAGTTCTGTTTTCGCTCGAACACCGAGCTAATCCCTAGTGATGACATTAACATCTTTCAATTAACCTGTTGTGTTCAGAATCAACAACCAGTAAATAGTTCTTGTACTTATATCCAGGGAGATATTGTGGATAAATATTACAATCCCATTTTAGGTAGTCCAAGGTATATTTCCTCAGTCACCCTATGCCCAAAGTGACTCCCGCTACATGGCTCCCTCCTTGTGGGACACTCCGGCAGACCCAGCTTGATCCTTCTTGGGTCAACTTGAATGTCCGGAACTAGGAGGCCGGGATGACGTCTGTTTCCTGGGACAACCCATCCGTATTGCCATTTTGCTTACCGGATCGGTTGCTGATGGTGAAATTGTAAGGTTGCAGGGCTAAGCTCCACCGCAGCAACCTGCCATTGTCTCCTGAGACCCGGTTAAGCCAGACCAATGGGTTGTGGTCGGTGACTAATGAAAATTCCTGTCCGTACAAGTAAGGGTTCAACTTTTTAAGGGCCCAGACCAGGGCCAAACACTCCTTCTCCACTGCCGCATAGCTCACTTCTCGAGGTAATAGCTTTCTGCTCAGGTATGCGACAGGTTGTTCTCTTGTAGCTGTCCTTATAGGCTGTGGAATCATCCCACTGCTTGTTAACAATGTAACGACACCCCAAGTATGAAAGGGGTTAAAGCCGTTTATGATATGCCATTCCCGAACACCAAGGCAGCTACTGACACTCCACAGTCAGGCGAATGAGACCCATAATGATAATTCCCCCCTAATAACGAGACACAGCTCTGTTGTTAGGTTTCCAGCAGGTCTGACAATCTTTATTGAGAAAGCAGGCTCTATATACACTAAAAAAATACTGTAGTCCAACTGAACAATGACCCAACTCCACACACAACATCACACAATGGTTACATAACGAGCCCCCAATACACAATATTCTGACATCCCTTAACAGACAACAGGTGAGTTCATTAACTAATCTCTTATACAATTACAGAGTTAATTATCACAATCCACAATGAAAAGATCTTTAGAAGTTAGCCTGGACTCATTTACATTACACAGGCAGCCAGGTGGTTGGAGGTGATGACATTAACATCTTTCAATTAACCTGATGTGTTCAGAATCAACAACCAGTAAATAGTTCTTGTACTTATATCCGGGGAGATATTGTGGATAAATAATATTACAATCCCATTTTAGGTAGTCCAAGGTATATTTCCTCAGTCACCCTATGCCCAAAGTGACTCCTGTTACAGAAACAAACCGGATTCTCTTTAGTAGTTATGGTGTACGGACCAATGAATCTTGGAGCAAACTTCAGAGAAGAAACTCGGAGCTTGATGTTCCTGGTGGAGAGCCAGACTTTGTCCCCTGGCTGAAGAGAAGGCGGTTTACATCTGCGGCGGTCAGCAAAGCCTTTGAATTTGTCAGCAGTTGCCTGGAGGGAATCATGAACGTCACCCCAAACAGAATTGAAAGACTCCCGAGCCGAAGCCAAAGCTGGAATATCTGGAGAACAGGTCATGGGAAGAGGAAGTTGAGGGTGTTTTCCATAAACTGTGAAAAAGGGTGTCTTCTGCGAACTGGTATTTACATGATTGTTATGAGAGAATTCTGCCCACAGGAGTAGAGAGGACCTATCGTCATGATTAGGGATGAGCTTCGAATTCGAGTCAAACTCATGTTCGACTCGAACATTGCCTGTTCGCCCGTTCGCCGAACAGCGAACAAATTGGGGTGTTTGCGGCAAATTCGAAAAGTCTATGGGAGAAATCTAAAGTGCTAATTATAAAGGCTTATATGCAAGTTATTGTCATAAAAAGTGTTTGGGGACCCGGGTCCTGCCCCAGGGGACATGTATCAATGCAAAAAAAAGTTTTAAAAACGGCCGTTTTTTTTGGGAGCAGTGATTTTAATAATGCTTAAAGTGAAACAATAAAAGTGAAATATTCCTTTAAATTTCGTACCTGGGGGGTGTGTATAATATGCATGTAAAGTCGCGCATGTTTCCCGTGCTTAGAACTGTCCCTGCATAAAATGTCATTTTTGAAGGAAAAAAAGTCATTTAAAACTCACTCGCGGCTATTAATGAATTGTCGGCTCCCGGCAATACATACAAAAGTCATTGATAAAAATAAAAAAAAAAGCGTGGGGGTCCCCCAGAATTCAATTACCAGGCCCTTCAGGTCTGGTATAGATATTAAGGGAAACCCCGCCACAAATTAAAAAAAAATGCGTGCGATTCCCCCAAATATCCATACCAGGCCCTTCAGATCTGGCATGGATTTTAAGGGGAACTCCACCCCAAATTTAAAAAAAAATGGCGTGGAGTCCCCCCAAAAATCCATACCAGACCCTTATCCGAGCCGCAACCTGGCAGGCCACAGGAAAAGAGGGGGGGATGAGAGAGCGCCCCCCCCCTCCTGAACCGTACCAGGCCACATGCCCTCAACATGGGGAGGATGTCCCCATGTTGATGGGGACAAGGGCCTCATCCCCACAACCCTTGCCCGGTGGTTGTGGGGGTCTGCGGGTGGGGGGCTTATCGGAATCTGGAAGACCCCTTTAACAAAGGGGACCCCCAGATCCCGCCCCCCTATGTGAATTGGTAAGGGGTACATTGTATCCCTACCATTTCACAAAGAAAGTGTCAAAAAATGTAAAAAAAAACACACAAACACCTTGGAAAAGTCCTTTATTAAAAAAAATAAAAAATAAATAAAAAAAAAACCATTCCAGCGGTGAAATCCAGTGTCCCGCGGCGATCCGATGTCCAGCACTGTCCATCATTGGCTGAGCCTGAGCGGACCTGATGGGGAACTTCCTCCGCAGTCTATTACATGTATAGACCCGCCCCTTCTAAAGTTCCCCATCAAGTCCGCTGAGCCAATGACTCGGTGTAAGGCTGAGGACCTGATGCAGAACATGATAAGGGGCGGGTCTATTCATGAATTACACAGTGAAGGAAGTTCCCCATCAGGTCCGCCCCCTCGGTATGTCAGACCGCGCATACGTCATTGGCCTGAGCGGACCTGATGGGGAACTTCCTTCACTGTGTAAATTTAAATTACACCGTGAAGGAAGTTCCCCGCTCAGGCCAATGACGTAGGCGGGGTCTGACATACCGAGGGGGCGGACCTGATGGGGAACTTCCTTCACTGTGTAATACATGTATAGACCCGCCCCTTATCATGTTCTGCATCAGGTCCTCAGCCTTACACCTAGTCATTGGCTGAGCGGGCCTGATGGGGAACTTTAGAAGGGGCGGGTCTATACATGTAATAGACTGCGGAGGAAGTTCCCCATCAGGTCCGCTCAGGCTCAGCCAATGACGGACAGCGCTGGACATCGGATCGCCGCGGGACACTGGATTTCATCGCTGGAATGTTTTTGTTTTTTTTTAAATAAAGGACTTTTCCAAGGTGTTTGTGTGGTTTTTTTTACATTTTTTGACACTTTCTTCGTGAAATGGTAGGGGTACCCCTTACCAATTCACATGGGGGGCGGGATCTGGGGGTCCCCTTTGTTAAAGGGGTCTTCCAGATTTCGATAAGCCCCCCGCCCACAGACCCCCACAACCACCGGGCAAGGGTTGTGGGGATGAGGCCCTTGTCCCCATCAACATGGGGACATCCTCCCCATGTTGAGGGCATGTGGCCTGGTACGGTTCAGAAGGGGGGCGCTCTCTCGTCCCCCCTCTTTTCCTGCGGCCTGCCAGGTTGCGTGCTCGGATAAGGGTCTGGTATGGATTTTTGGGGGGACTCCACGCCATTTTTTTTTTACATTTGGGGTGGAGTTCCCCTTAAAATCCATGCCAGATCTGAAGGGCCTGGTATGGATATTTGGGGGAACTGCACGCATTTTATTTTTTTAATTTGCGGTGGGGTTCCCCTTAATATCTATACCAGATCTGAAGGGCCTGGTAATTGAATTCTGGGGGACCCCCACGCTTTTTTTTTTTTTTTTTTATCAATGAGTTTTGTATGTATTGCCGGGAGCCGACAATTCATTAATAGCCGTGAGTGAGTTTCAAATTACTTTTTTTCCTTCAAAAATGACATTTTATGCAGGGACAGTTCTAAGCACGGGAAACATGCACCACTTTACATGCATATTATACACACACCCTAGGTACGAAATTTAAAGGAATATTTCACTTTTATTTTTTCATTTTAAGCATTATTAAAATCACTGCTCCCGAAAAAACTGCAGTTTTTAAAACTTTTTTTGCATTGATACATGTCCCCTGGGGCAGGACCCAGGTCCCCAAACACTTTTTAGGACAATAACTTGCATATAAGCCTTTATAATTAGCACTTTAGATTTCGAACGTTCGAGTCCATTGTATTTAATAGGGTTCTAAAGTTCACGCAAACATTCTGTCTGTTCGCAGGTTCTGGTGCGAACCGAACAGGGGGGTGTTCGGCTCATCCCTGGTCATGATGAGCAGAGACTAAGGTGCGAAGAAAGACCTCTAACTCCTGATTAACCCTCTCAGTCTGTCCATTGGATTGAGGATGGTAAGAAGAGGAAAAATCCAAGACAATATTGAGGGATTTGCAAAAGGCTCTCCAAAAACGAGACGTAAATTGAACACCCCTGTCGGAAACAATATGAGAAGGAACCCCATGGAGGCGGAAAATTTATTGAATAAAAATGCGAACCAAGGCAGGAGCAGAAGGAAGGCAGGAAGAGGAACAAAATGAGCCATCTTGGAGAACCGATCGATTATTACCACCCAAATGACCGTATTATTCTCAGACAGTGGGAGATCGGTGATAAAATCCATGGCAATGTGAGCCCAGGGCTCCTTAGGAATGGGCAAGGGCATGAGGAGACCAGCAGGAGCTTGTGTGGAGGATTTAGACTGAGCACAGACATGACAAGCCTTAACGTAGTCTTTGACATCTGAGCGGAGATTAGGCCACCAGTAGTGACGACTGATGACTAAGAAGGATCGGAGGAATCCAGCATAACCTGCCACCTTGGAATCATGTCCCCAACGAAGGATCTTAGCTCTTAGCTCAGTGGGGACAAAGGTCTTACCAGGAGGAATTTTTGACTCCAGGGTGGTAGAATGGGCAACAATGCATGAGGTTGGAATGATCGGCTCAGATTTAGGGGTGGACCTAGAGAGCACATCAGCCCGACCGTTGCAGGAACCAGGTTTGTACTTAATCGTGAAATTAAAACGAGAAAAGAAGAGACTCCACCTGGCCTGTCTGGGATTCAGACGTTTAGCATTCTGTAGGTACTGTAAATTCTTGTGATCAGTAAATATCGTTATGGAGTGAGGGGAACCCTCCAAGAGATGACGCCACTCCTCTAACGCCAATTTAATTGCGAGAAGTTCCCGATCACCGATGGCATAATTTCTCTCTGCCTGGGAAAATCTTTTGGAGAAGAACGCACATGGTTGATGTCTCTTCTCAAAGAATTTAAGAAGCACAGCTCTCACCCCCATTGAAGAAGCGTCCACTTCAATAAAAAATGCATCCCCAGGATTTTGTCTCCTCAAGAGAGGTCCAGAAACAAAGGCCTGTTTCAGGTCGTGAAACGCAGAGACAGCTTTGGGAGGCCAGTCTTTGGCATTCGCACCCTTCTTGGTCAAAGCGATAATAGGCGCTGCAATGGAAGAGTAATTTCTTATGAACTGCCTATAATAATTTGTGAAGCCAAGAAAGCGCTGTGTGGCCTTGAGGCTAGCAGGAAGAGGCCAGTTGGTAATGGCCAAGACCTTCCCAGGATCCATACGAAGACCCAAACTTGAGACAAAGCATCCCAGAAACAGGACTTCAGAACATTCAAAGGAACATTTCTCCAGCTTGACATGGAGATTATTCTCTCTAAGACGCTGAAGTACAGTGTGGACATGGTTTCTGTGGATGAGCAGATTTTCCAAAAAGATCAGAATGTCATCCAGATAGATGACAAAAAACTGGTACAGCAGATCCCTGAAGATTTAATTGACAAAGTTTTGAAACACAGCTGGGGCATTACACAAACCAAAAGGCATAACCAGGTATTCATAATGCCCGTCTCTAGTGTTAAATGCAGTCTTTCATTCGTCACCCTCCCGTATTCGAATGAGATTGTACGCGCCCCGGAGATCCAACTTGGTGAAAATGGAGGCACCCTTTAACCTATCGAATAGCTCAGATATTAAGGGTAAGGGGTATCTATTTTTGATAGTAACTGCATTAAAACCTTGATAGTCGATGCAGGGTCTCAAGGTACCCTCCTTTTTTGGCAACGAAAACGAACCCTGCCCCTGCAGGCGATGAGGATTTCCAGATGAAACCTCTCTCTAGATTCTCTGCAACATACTCAGACATGGCCTGGGTCTCTGGGATGGACAGAGGGTAGGTACGACCCCTGGGCAGAGTTGCTCCGGAGACAAGGTCAATAGCACAGTCAAAAGACCTGTGGGGAGGAAGCACCTCAGCTGATTTCTTACAGAACACATCCCGTAATCGCTGTATGCAGCGGGAAGATCAGAAGATACAGATCCGGAAGTCTTTCCTTGGGGGCCACCTTGAGAAGACATGACGAGAAACATGAGGGACCCCAAGCCAGAATCTGACCAGAGACCCAGTCCACACGTGGAGAGGAAGGCCCAATACAATGGGGGTAGAGGCCTTGGGCAGAATGAGAAAGGATATCCACTCCTGGTGGAGAATCCCTACCGACATCCTAATAGGTAGCATCTGGAAGCGAATAGGGCCCCCTGGGAGAACAGTGCCATCGATTGCCGAGACTACCAATGGTGTAGTGAGGGGTGAAAGGGTAAGCTTCATAGAAGAAGCAGTTCTCCAGTCCATAAAATTGCCGGCAGCCCCGGAATGCAGATATGCAAGGGTTGATTGAGGAGAAGTACCTACATGAAGGAATACCAGCAGAAGAAGATGAGAAGGTGATGTTTCTGGGTCCAATACTCCACCTTCCAAATGTATTACACCCGAGCATTTCCCGGGCGAAGCGAGCAGGAGTCACGAAAATGACCCTTGCCCCCACAATAGAGACACAAGCCCAGAGTTCTGCGCCTAGCACGTTCTTCGGGGGTTAGTCTGCATAGGTTCCTCAGCAGGTAGAAGATGCTCCACGGGACGAAGGGAGGGGAGCTCAGACTGGCTAGGGCCCAGGGAGTGCTGGCGTCTTTTTTCTAGGGACCACTCCTGAAAACGAATGTCGATCTGATTGCACAAGGAAATTACATCGTCCAGACCGGCGGGGATGGTTCTTCCCGCTAATTCGTCTTTCACTCGGTCAGAGAGGCCAAGTAAAAAGGTAGCGACCAAGGCCTCATTGTTCCAGCTCAATTCAGCTGTGTGGATACGGAACTGAAGAGCATATTGTCCCACTGAACAAGATTCTTGGCGAAGACGTAAAAGAGCACTAGCCGCTGAAGATGCCCGAGCCGGCTCCTCGAAGATGTTACAAAAGAGCTTCAAGAAGTCGGACAGGCTGGAAACCACCGGATCATTCTTCTCCCACAGGGGGGCAGCCCAGGCTAAAGCTTCACCGGAGAGGAGGGAAATGATATAGGCTACCTTAGCCCGATCAGACAGGAAGTTTTGAGGCTGAAGCTCAAATTGAATAGTGCATTGGCTGAGAAACCCCCTGCAGGCCTTGGAGTCCCCAGAGAAACAGAACGGAGATATCAGTTGTAGTGAGTGTGTGGCTGCGACTGGTGCGATAGGTGCAGCCGCTGGTTGTACTTGAGATAGCTGATTCGGGGCTCCCAAGGAGGCCTGGAGCTGCTCGACGCGGAAGCCAGATCCTGGAGGAATCGCATCACCTCAGTGGCGTCACTAGGGTTGGTGTCACCTGGTGCGGTAAAACATGGTGTCACCCCCCCCCCCAATATTTTTTCCCCCAAAAACACTGCATATAATGGCAATAGTAATGCTGTTAAAAAATATAAAGCAACTAGCAGATTTAAATAACAATATGATATGAAAAAAATTATAAATTCCCCCAGGAAATAACAACCCTTAGGATCAGTGCCAGTATCTGCAATAACAATCCCCAGCATTACTGTCAGTTTCCACAATAATGATCCCCAACATTACTGTCAGTTTCAACAATAATAATCCCCCAGCAGTGGCGGCTGGTGCTCATAAAATGCAGCCACTGTGCAATCAAACACAGCCACTGTGCCCATCAATTGCAGCCACTGTGCCCATCAAATGCCACCATTGTGCACCCCACCTGCCCGCTGTCTGACCGGCACTTACCCCATCTTGCTGGTGGGTCAGGCAGTGGCAAGCTGTGTCCTCCGTGTGTCTCGTCTTCCTGCTAGGTGTCCAGTAGCAGCGCCTGTCCTTTCAGCCAATCAGGTGACGGATATCAGACCTGCGCTACCTGATTGACAGAGAGGTGGTTCAGTATTAGAAAAGCAAATATTATTTTGCTTTTCTAACACACTTTGGTGGACTCCGAGCGCAATGCTCTGCGCTCAGATTCCACCTTTTTTTGAAGCCTAATCAGGTGCTTAAAAAAACCCACCCCACCACTGTAATTCTGGGGCCCGGTGTCCAAAAAGTGTCCGGACGCCTGAATAGGGAGTGGTGGCGGCCATAGATAGATTCATGCAATGCATGAATCTATACATTCTACATAGAGGGAGTGGCTGGAGAGAGGGGGCTGAGCCCATGCGCCCTTAATGGACACACCACCACTGTTGACCCCAGCACTGATGTCAGTTTCCGCAATAATAACCCAACAGCATTTGTGCCAGTTTGTGCAACGCTCCCCAGCATTGATGTCAGTTTCCACAATAATAACTGCCAACATTGGTGCCAGTATCTGCAATGATCCCCAGTATTGGTGCAGTAGCTGCAATAATAGCCCCCAGCATAGATGGTCAGTGGCATTAGGCTATTTTAAATCCTGCAGCATAAAGGGGCTAATTAACACTGGCCACTAATTCAGCACAAGGGGGTTAATTAACACTGCCAGTGATCATTAATGCAGTGGTGGCCACTGTTAATTAACCCCTTTGTGCTTTATTACTGGTCAGCGTTAATTAACCACTTTGTATTACAGCACTGGCCACTAATGCAGCACAAAGGGGTTAATTAACTGCTACTTGTCACTAATGCATTAGAGATCAATGGTATTCATTAACGCCTTGTGCTGAATTAGTGGCCAGTGTCAGTACATTAACCCCTTCATGCTACGCTTTACTGGCTAATGGCAGTGTTAGTTAATTAAACCCCACTGCCAAAACCCACCACAGTTCTCAAGACAGTAAGCAGTCCAGTCAGTGCACTGGAAAAGTGCTGAGTCACTGCAACATTACACAGAGCAGAATATATGTTGTATGTCTGTCACTGCTCACTAGTGATGAGCCGAACACCCCCGGGTTCGGTTCGCACCAGAACCCGCGAACGGACCGAAAGTTCGAACGAACATTAGAACCCTATTAAATACAATGGATGCGAACGTTCGAATTCTAAAGTGCTAATTATAACAACTATTATGCATGTTATTGTCCTAAAAAGGGTTTGGGAACCCGGGTTCTGCACCAGGGGACATGTATCAATGCAAAAATAAGTTTTAAAAACGGTCGTTTTCCGGGAGCAGTCATTTTAATGATGCATAAAGTGAAAAAAAAAAAGTCAAATATTCCTTTAAATATCGTACCTGGGGGGTGTCTAAAGTATGCCTGTGAAGTGCCACGTGTTTCCCGTGTTTAGAACTGTCCCTGCACAAAATGACACTTCTAAAGGAAAAAAAAGCCATTTAAAACTGCTTGCGGCTTTAATGTAATGTCTGGTCCCGGTAATATGGATGAAAATCTTTAAGAAAAATGGCATAGCTACCCCATGACCCCCCCCCTACCCCAGCCCATTACCAGCCCCTTTGGGTCTTGTATGGATATTAAGGGGAACCCCGCACATAAAATAAAAAAGGCCCTATATACTCTGAACAGCCGTATACAGGCGGTGCATACAAGACAGGGACTGTAGGTTTGTTCTTATGTAGAATCTGTTTGTAATTTTGAACAGGTACATTGTTGAAGTGTAGCTCCAGACCAAAAATCTATTTTTAAACTTTTTGGAAAACATAGGTAAGGGTTATCACCCCTGTAACATTTGTTTTGCTGTCTGTGCCCCTGTTCAGAACATTTCACCTCACTTTCCGTCCTAATGACAACTGTTTTTGAAATGTGGTGTTTTTCTTGAAACAAGGATTGCTGATAAAGCATCAGTACAGAGGAGACACCTTTCTCCCATATTTATTCTTACAGGAGAGAATTTTCCTTCCTAGTGGTAGATTTCCTCTCACTTCCTGTTGTCTTCTTGCGTTTGCAAGTAGGAGTCGTTTGTAAGTTGGATGTTTGAAAGTAGGGACCTGCCGTATATACTCTGCAGAAATAGGCCCCTTAGTTGTTGGTGTTGGCACAACACTGTAAGCACTCACAGTTACTCTTGGTTGGTGCTGGAACGCCCTGCTGTCAACTATTATATCAGGAATTTTAATTACATATAATTGTTGAACAGTGGTAGTAAAAATTGGGCCTTTGATGGTGGTGCTGGTGCCACAACACTGTAAGCCCTGACAGTTACTCTTGGTGGGTGCAGCAATGGGCCCTGCTGTGAATTATTAGATCAAGAATTGTAATTACATGCCCCTGTTGAACAGGGGCTGAAAAATTGGGCCTTAGGCACTGGTGGCACAACACTGCAACCCTTCACAGATACTGTACTTGGAGCACAGCAATGAGCCCTGTTGCAAAGTATTGCTTCAAAAATTGTAATGACACGCCCCTGTTAAACAGGGGCTGAAAAATTGGGCCTTAGGCACTGGTGGCACAACACTGCAACTCCTCACAGATACTGTACTTGGAGCACAGCAATGAGCCCTGTTGCAAAGTATTGCTTCAAAAATTGTAATTACACGCCCCTGTTAAACAGGGGCTGAAAAATTGGGCGTTAGGCACTGGTGGCGGCACCCATAAACAAAAATGATCTTCCAAGCTATCATCATCAATCGTATCATTGAGGACTCGGAGGAGGAGGATAGCCAGTCAACATAACAGCACAGGCACTCAGCATCAGCATCAGTCTTGAAGGGATGTGACATTTTAAAATCAATTAGTCTGTTATATCAGCATCAGGTGTGTGGTAGCTGGTGGTGATCCAAGACTGGTTCATCTTGATGAAAGTCAGTCGATCAACCGAGTCGGTGGACAGGCGCACCCTGTGATCCGTGACAAATCCTCCAGCAGCACTGAATGTGCGTTCCGAAAGAACGCTGGATGCAGGACAGGCCAGTAGCTCAATTGCATACTGTGCAAGCTCTGGCCAGTGATCCATCCTCAAGACCCAGTAAGCCAGAGGATTTTCGGTGGGGAAGGTGTCCAAGTCTGACCTTGCCCCTAGATATTCCTGCACCATGTTTATCAGACGCTGGCGATGGTTGCTGGAACCGATCATACTTTGGGGCTGCGGACTAAAGAATTGTCTGAACGCATCGGTCAGACGGCCACCTTCCCCACCGCTCCTTCTTTGACTGGCCGAAGCCTCAGCAACTCGTTGTCCAGGACCAGGAGTTTGCAACCTCCCAGTCTCTGGGAACGCGTTGCACAGACCTTTCTGCAAGGCCTCCCGGAGTTGTCTCATCCTCTGCTCCCTCTGCGACGGTAACATAAGGTCCGCAACCTTACCCTTGTACCGTGGATCAAGGAGAGTGGCCAGCCAGTAATGGTCCCTCTCCTTGATCCGAAGAATACGAGGATCCTTCCGCAGACTTTGCAGGATCAGGGAGGCCATGCAGCGTAGGTTTGCTGAGGCATTCGCTCCGGAGTCCTCTGGGTCACTAAGGACGACATGATCCGCAGCCACCTCCTCCCAGCCACGTACAAGTCCACTGGTTTCTTGGGACTGTAAATCATCCCTAAAAGACTGCTGCTGATGATGCTGAGTGCCAGCCTCCACCTCCATGCTGACACAATCCTCCTCCTCCTCCTCCTCCTCCTCCTCCTCCTCCTCTTCCTGTGCGATGGGTGGGACAGAAGGAACACTGTCTGGGTAAAGGGGGCCTTGAGAGGCAAGGAAGTCCTCCTCTTCCTGCCTCTGTTCTGCCTCAAGTGCCCTGTCCATTATTCCACGCAGCGTGTGCTCCAACAGGTGGACAAGAGGTACAGTGTCACTGATGCATGCACTGTCACTGCTCACCATCCTCGTGGCCTCCTCAAATGGTGCCAGGACAGTGCATGCATCCCTGATCATGCCCCACTGGCGTGGAGAAAAAAAGCCAAGCTCCCCTGACCCTGTCCTGGTGCCGTAGTCGCACAGGTACTCATTGATGGCCCTCTGCTGCGTGTGCAGCCGCTGCAGCATGGCCAACGTTGAGTTCCACCTGGTGGGCATGTCACATATAAGGCGGTTCTTGGGCAGGTTCAACTCCTTTTGCAGCTCAGCCAGGCGAGCACTGGCATTATAAGATCTGCGGAAATGCACACAGACTTTCCTGGCCTGCCTCAGGACATCCTGTAAGCCCGGGTACCTGCCCAAGAAGCGCTGCACCACCAGGTTAAGGACGTGAGCCACACAGGGCACATGGGTCAGTTGTCCCTGTCGGAGGGCGGAGAGGAGGTTGGTGCCATTGTCGCAAACCACCATTCCTGGCTTAAGCTGGCGTGGCGTCAACCACCTCTCGGCCTGGCCCTGCAGAGCAGACAGGACCTCTGCCCCAGTGTGGCTTCTGTCCCCCAAACACACCAGCGCAAGCACGGCATGGCATCTTTTTGCCTGCGTACTTGCGTAGCCCCGTGAACGGCTACGGAGCACCGCTGGTTCATAGGACAAACCACAGGAAGAGGCCATGGAGGAAGAAGAAGAGGAGGGGGTGGAGGAGAGAGGTGTGTCACAACCAGTAGTAGCATTTTGGAGGCGTGGCGGTGGGACAACCTCCAACACTACTGCACCTTGTCCTGAATCCTTCCCAGCTGCCAAAAGAGTGACCCAATGGGCCGTGAAAGAAAGGTAACGTCCCTGTCCATGCCTGCTGGACCATGAGTCAGCGGTAATATGCACCTTACCGCTGACCGCCCTGTCCAGCGAGGCCAAGACATTGCCTTCCACATGCCGGTAGAGAGCCGGAATAGCCTTCCGTGAGAAAAAGTGGCGTTTGGGAACCTGCCACTGAGGAACCGCACATTGCACAAACTCACGGAAGGGGGCCGAGTCTACCAACTGAAAAGGCAGCAGTTGAAGCGCTAGCAATTTAGCCAAGCTAGCATTCAACCGCTGGGCATGTGGATGGCTGGGAGTGAACTTCTTTCGACGGTCCAGCAGCTGGGGCAGGGAAATTTGCCTGCTAGAATCGGACGTCGGTGTACTGCTAGCAGAGTGGGCGCAAGTACTTGGCTGTGACACACCTAATTCTACACCTTCATTCCTCTCAGTGCATGTTTCAGAGAGGACTGAAGTTATAGTGGGGTTGGAGATCCCAGCTGATGCGGTGCAAGGAGAGGTCCGCTTTGTTCTTTGGTGTGGGTCTTTGAGGTAGGCTTGCCAACGAGCTGCATGGCAGGTCAACATATGTCTGGTCAGGCATGTGGTACCCAAGCGGCTGATGTTTTGGCCACGCGATATACGCTTGAGACATATGTTGCAAACAGCAGCTGTGCGATCTGATGCACTAGCCTCAAAAAAGGCCCACACCAAAGAACTTTTTGAATGACGGGCAGAGGCAGCGCCCTGCACAGGCGGAGCTCTGCGGTGTGATTCCGTCGGTGTACTGCCCTTACGCTGGCCACCAAAGGGCATCCTGCCTCGTTGGAGATGTGCCTCCTCCTCATCCTCCTCCTCCTCCTCTCTCCTATTAGGCACCCACGTGGAGTCATTGACCTCATCATCCCCTCCCTCCTCATCACTGGAGCCAATCTGGCAGTATGCTGCAGCTGCTGGAACATGACTGCCAGATTGGTGTCCTTCTTGAGCATCCCCTCTGTCTGCTCTCACGCTACTGCCTTCCTCTAGCTGGGTTTCATCATCAGACCCTTCGAAACGCTGGGCATCCTCCTGGAGCATGTACCCAACACTGTGCTGAAACAGTTCGGGGGACTCCTCAGGAGGAGGACATGGTGGGTCTAGGGAAGGAGTGACTGATGATTTGTCTGACATTGATACCAGGGAAGACGACGCTTTGGCAGCTGCTTTTCCAGTACCCTGAGCCTGGGTGAGAGAGGATGAGGAGGAGGAGGAGGGCTTGGTCATCCACTCTACCAAGTCTTCGGCATGATGTGGCTCAACATGTCCAGCTGCCGAAAAGAAGGACAAGCGTGTCCCATGGCCATGTGCTGATGACAATGCACCGCGTCCACGACCAGCACTGTTGCCCCCAGACACAGAGCCTGCTTGCCCTCTTTTATTGCCTCCTGACTGTCTGCCTCTCCTTGTTTGCCTTCCAGACATTCTAATAGATGGCCTGCAGGGAGATGGGAAAAAAGCAATAAGGGCTACCTTCAGGTGTCCTTCTCTGTCCCTTGAAACAAGGACTTTCACAGTGAAAGAAACTGACACTGTCCCTACCTAGAGTTTTCTGTCCCTAGAATAAATGTTTTTTTTAATCACAATATAGCACAAGGACAATTCACTCAATGTCTCTCCAGGTCCCTGGAAACAAGGACTTGCAGAGTGAAAGAAACTGACACTGTCCCTACCTAGAGTTTTCTGTCCCTAGAATAAATGTTTTTTTTAAGCACAATATAGCACAAGGAAAATTAACTCACTGTCCTTACAGGTCCCTGGAAACAAGGACTTGCAGAGTGAAAAAAAAAAAACACTCTCCCTACCTACAGTTTTCTGTCCCTAGAAAAAATGTTTTTTTTAAGCACAATATAGCACAAGGACAATTAACTCACTGTCCTTACAGGTCCCTGGAAACAAGGACTTGCAGAGTGAAAGAAAAAAAACACTCTCCCTACCTACAGTTTTCTGTCCCTAGAAAAAATGTTTTTTTTAATCACAATATAGCACAAGGAAAATTAACTCACTGTCCTTACAGGTCCCTGGAAACAAGGACTTGCAGAGTGAAAGAAAAAAAACACTCTCCCTACCTACAGTTTTCTGTCCCTAGAAAAAATGTTTTTTTTAATCACAATATAGCACAAGGAAAATTAACTCACTGTCCTTACAGGTCCCTGGAAACAAGGACTTGCAGAGTGAAAGAAACTGACACTGTCCCTACCTAGAGTTTTCTGTCCCTAGAATAAATGTTTTTTTTAAGCACAATATAGCACAAGGACAATTAACTCACTGTCCTTACAGGTCCCTGGAAACAAGGACTTGCAGAGTGAAAGAAACTGACACTGTCCCTACCTAGAGTTTTCTGTCCCTAGAATAAATGTTTTTTTTAAGCACAATATAGCACAAGGAAAATTAACTCACTGTCCTTACAGGTCCCTGGAAACAAGGACTTGCAGAGTGAAAGAAACTGACACTGTCCCTACCTAGAGTTTTCTGTCCCTAGAATAAATGTTTTTTTTAAGCACAATATAGCACAAGGACAATTAACTCACTGTCCTTACAGGTCCCTGGAAACAAGGACTTGCAGAGTGAAAGAAAAAAAACACTCTCCCTACCTAGAGTTTTCTGTCCCTAGAAAAAATGTTTTTTTTAAGCACAATATAGCACAAGGACAATTAACTCACTGTCCTTACAGGTCCCTGGAAACAAGGACTTGCAGAGTGAAAGAAAAAAAAACACTCTCCCTACCTACAGTTTTCTGTCCCTAGAAAAAATGTTTTTTTTAATCACAATATAGCACAAGGAAAATTAACTCACTGTCCTTACAGGTCCCTGGAAACAAGGACTTGCAGAGTGAAAGAAACTGACACTGTCCCTACCTAGAGTTTTCTGTCCCTAGAATAAATGTTTTTTTTAAGCACAATATAGCACAAGGACAATTAACTCACTGTCCTTACAGGTCCCTGGAAACAAGGACTTGCAGAGTGAAAGAAAAAAAACACTCTCCCTACCTACAGTTTTCTGTCCCTAGAAAAAATGTTTTTTTTAAGCACAATATAGCACAAGGAAAATTAACTCACTGTCCTTACAGGTCCCTGGAAACAAGGACTTGCAGAGTGAAAGAAAAAAAACACTCTCCCTACCTACAGTTTTCTGTCCCTAGAAAAAATGTTTTTTTTAATCACAATATAGCACAAGGAAAATTAACTCACTGTCCTTACAGGTCCCTGGAAACAAGGACTTGCAGAGTGAAAGAAACTGACACTGTCCCTACCTAGAGTTTTCTGTCCCTAGAATAAATGTTTTTTTTAATCACAATATAGCACAAGGAAAATTAACTCACTGTCCTTACAGGTCCCTGGAAACAAGGACTTGCAGAGTGAAAGAAACTGACACTGTCCCTACCTAGAGTTTTCTGTCCCTAGAATAAATGTTTTTTTTAAGCACAATATAGCACAAGGACAATTAACTCACTGTCCTTACAGGTCCCTGGAAACAAGGACTTGCAGAGTGAAAGAAACTGACACTGTCCCTACCTAGAGTTTTCTGTCCCTAGAATAAATGTTTTTTTTAAGCACAATATAGCACAAGGAAAATTAACTCACTGTCCTTACAGGTCCCTGGAAACAAGGACTTGCAGAGTGAAAGAAACTGACACTGTCCCTACCTAGAGTTTTCTGTCCCTAGAATAAATGTTTTTTTTAAGCACAATATAGCACAAGGACAATTAACTCACTGTCCTTACAGGTCCCTGGAAACAAGGACTTGCAGAGTGAAAAAAAAAAAACACTCTCCCTACCTAGAGTTTTCTGTCCCTAGAAAAAATGTTTTTTTTAAGCACAATATAGCACAAGGACAATTAACTCACTGTCCTTACAGGTCCCTGGAAACAAGGACTTGCAGAGTGAAAGAAAAAAAACACTCTCCCTACCTACAGTTTTCTGTCCCTAGAAAAAATGTTTTTTTTAATCACAATATAGCACAAGGAAAATTAACTCACTGTCCTTACAGGTCCCTGGAAACAAGGACTTGCAGAGTGAAAGAAACTGACACTGTCCCTACCTAGAGTTTTCTGTCCCTAGAATAAATGTTTTTTTTAAGCACAATATAGCACAAGGACAATTAACTCACTGTCCTTACAGGTCCCTGGAAACAAGGACTTGCAGAGTGAAAGAAAAAAAACACTCTCCCTACCTACAGTTTTCTGTCCCTAGAAAAAATGTTTTTTTTAAGCACAATATAGCACAAGGAAAATTAACGCACTGTCCTTACAGGTCCCTGGAAACAAGGACTTGCAGAGTGAAAGAAAAAAAACACTCTCCCTACCTACAGTTTTCTGTCCCTAGAAAAAATGTTTTTTTTAATCACAATATAGCACAAGGAAAATTAACTCACTGTCCTTACAGGTCCCTGGAAACAAGGACTTGCAGAGTGAAAGAAACTGACACTGTCCCTACCTAGAGTTTTCTGTCCCTAGAATAAATGTTTTTTTTAATCACAATATAGCACAAGGAAAATTAACTCACTGTCCTTACAGGTCCCTGGAAACAAGGACTTGCAGAGTGAAAGAAACTGACACTGTCCCTACCTAGAGTTTTCTGTCCCTAGAATAAATGTTTTTTTTAAGCACAATATAGCACAAGGACAATTAACTCACTGTCCTTACAGGTCCCTGGAAACAAGGACTTGCAGAGTGAAAGAAAAAAAACACTCTCCCTACCTACAGTTTTCTGTCCCTAGAAAAAATGTTTTTTTAAGCACAATATAGCACAAGGAAAATTAACTCACTGTCCTTACAGGTCCCTGGAAACAAGGACTTGCAGAGTGAAAGAAAAAAAACACTCTCCCTACCTACAGTTTTCTGTCCCTAGAAAAAATGTTTTTTTTAATCACAATATAGCACAAGGAAAATTAACTCACTGTCCTTACAGGTCCCTGGAAACAAGGACTTGCAGAGTGAAAGAAACTGACACTGTCCCTACCTAGAGTTTTCTGTCCCTAGAATAAATGTTTTTTTTAATCACAATATAGCACAAGGAAAATTAACTCACTGTCCTTACAGGTCCCTGGAAACAAGGACTTGCAGAGTGAAAGAAACTGACACTGTCCCTACCTAGAGTTTTCTGTCCCTAGAATAAATGTTTTTTTTAAGCACAATATAGCACAAGGACAATTAACTCACTGTCCTTACAGGTCCCTGGAAACAAGGACTTGCAGAGTGAAAGAAAAAAAACACTCTCCCTACCTACAGTTTTCTGTCCCTAGAAAAAATGTTTTTTTTAATCACAATATAGCACAAGGAAAATTAACTCACTGTCCTTACAGGTCCCTGGAAACAAGGACTTGCAGAGTGAAAGAAACTGACACTGTCCCTACCTAGAGTTTTCTGTCCCTAGAATAAATGTTTTTTTTAATCACAATATAGCACAAGGACAATTAACTCACTGTCCTTACAGGTCCCTGGAAACAAGGACTTGCAGAGTGAAAGAAACTGACACTGTCCCTACCTAGAGTTTTCTGTCCCTAGAATAAATGTTTTTTTTAAGCACAATATAGCACAAGGACAATTAACTCACTGTCCTTACAGGTCCCTGGAAACAAGGACTTGCAGAGTGAAAGAAACTGACACTGTCCCTACCTAGAGTTTTCTGTCCCTAGAATAAATGTTTTTTTTAAGCACACTATAGCAGAAGCACAAAACACACTGACACTCTCCCTACCTATCCTTCTCTTTCCCTAAACTAAAGGAATCCAGGTTAAGCAAGAAAGAAATAACAGTCACTGTCCCTGCCTATGCTACTCTATCCCTGCTCCGGAACACACTACACTAGGCCGCCGTGCTGGCGGCCTTTTATAGTGTGGGGCGTGTACTAAACACCCTCAGCAATAATTGGCCACAGGCATCCTGCCTGTGGCCAATCATTGCTCTCCTCGCTGCCGGCGCTGTGATTGGCCAAGCATGCGGGGTCACAGTGCATGCTTGGCCAATCACAGCGCCTGGATGACACTGCGATGGCGTAGTGCATTGTGGGCCGTTCGCGTCACTCGAATTTGGCGCGAACGGCCCAAATCGTTCGATCTTCGTCGAACGATCGAACAGCCAATGTTCGAGTCGAACGTATGTTCGACTCGAACACGAAGCTCATCCCTACTGCTCACTTACCTAATCCCAGCAACATGCACGCTCCCTCGCGGTGCCTCTCTCTCTTCCTGTCTCAGCCTCTGAATGACATCATGACATCATGACAGAGGCGGGGACTAGAAATGATCTCTCCGGTAGAGTTCACTCCTGAGAAGTGTATGTAATTGATGTCTTCTAGTGCCGAGCGCAGGAGGCACACAGGGAGCCTTCCTGCACTCGGCACCCCGCTGCAGCTCTGCAAGGGCACTTTGCAGGATCTGACTTTGGCAGTGAGTGATTTGTGTACCGATGTACATGATGTTAAACTGCCATCGGGCAGACTTTAGCCGGCACTGCCCGCACACTCATCTTCTTACCGCCCCCCCCCCTCCTGCTCTTGGTGTCACCCCTCTGGCGGGTGTCACCCGGGTGCGTCCCACACTCCCCGCACCCCGTTAGCAACGCCTCTGCATCACCTGAGTCTGATTTGATTCCTGGGTCTCAAGTCTGCGGACTATGCCCTGCAAGGGATCATCTGCAGGAAGTGATGACAGATGCACAACATAGGTGCACCACAAGGTAGTGAACCCTATGGCTGACTGCTGCGGATGAAACACTGGGTGGTTAAGGAAGGCCGATCCACTGGAGCACAACAGGGATCATGCAGGAAGCTAGAGCCCAAGATGCCCCAGGGTGCGGAGTCTAAGATCCAGCAGGTGTTCATCAGAGCCTCTAGTGGTTAGGATGGCCTAAGCTGCAGCTGGATCCAGGTCGCGGCCCCCAGAGTCCCCTAGCTCACGCTCCGTAGGGTATAGAGGATAGAGTGGAAGCAGCAGCTCAGGATACAAGCCAAGGTCAGGGTCGACAAGCAGACAAGGATATAAAAAGGACAAGCCAAAGGTCAAGGTCACAAGCAGACAGGGATAGTTTAGAATAAGCCAATATGTTAACATAGAGACAGACGTAGCACACGGCAAGCAGGAACCCAAACACACAATGCTTAACAAACAACGTTGATCAGCAAGGCAGACTTGCAGTGCACAGGTTAATATAGAGTTCTCTGATAGGGCCTGGGGTGGAGACATTCTGGGAGGAGAGATTATAAAAGCAGCCAGGTGAGAGTGTCTGGCCTATAAGGGGAACACATGGAGAGAAAGCTAAGCTGACAGACAAATATTACTGCATATCCATGACATTCTCGCTTTGACCCAAGCTCAGTCCATTAACAGGGTGAGGAGGAGTTCATGGACGAAGAATTGGTTGCTCCAGCGTGACTAATTCTGTCATATGCCTTTGCTGCGGGAGATCCAGGAGAATAATCCTGATTATTTTAGGAATTATCTCCGGATGACGGACCCCGTTTTTCACCGTCTGTTGGCTTTGCTGTCCCCTTATATTACCAAGCAGGACACCTGCATGCGGCAAGCCATCACTCCCGAGCAAAGGCTAGTCGCCATGTTGCGCTGCTTGGCGACAGGGAGAGGTCTACAAGTTCCGCAAGTTCTCGACAGGCATATCCCCCCAGGCTCTGGGGATCATTATCCCAGAGACCTGTTCTGCCATCATACAAGTCCTGCAGAAGGACTATATTAAGGCAAGTTTTCTCCTTTAACATCACATTCTATGTATTTAATGTATGCTAATGTATTGTATTTCTTTCATCATTCTCTAATTACCATGATTGTAATATGCTGTGAATGTCCCCTTTGTCCTCATGCATGCTGTAAGCTTTTAATGCTCCTTTTTTGGCCTGCATGCAAATTTGCCTTCACTAACCTCTCCAGCATGCTATCCTGGGCCCATACCCACCTAGCCTAGTCACTTAACAATGTATTTTGTCAGCTCCATTGTAGTGCTTTACCCCCCCCCCTAAAATGTGTACAAATGTTTTTGTCTTTATTAAATTCAGGCAGAGTGGCAGAGGCTATTTTGGGGGTCCCAAACTCATTTAGAACCCCCCCCTAAAAAATTTACAATGGGCCATCAGAGGGGGTGAGGAATCTGATAAGTGGACCTTATATTTTTGTTTTTAAATACTCCTTAAAATAAATGTTATAATGATGTTGGGCAAGAATGTTTTTATCTAATCTGCTTGCAATGTTATGTGCAAAAGTACAAATTTTTTTCTCTGGTTTGACTCCACAGTTTCCTTCATCGCCACAGGAATGGCAGACTGTGGCATCCCAGTTTTCCGAGTGGTGGGACTTTCCTAACTGCAGAGGTACAATAGATGGGAAACATGTCCACATTGTCGCACCACCCCTTTCGGGGTCATACTATTTTAATTATAAGGGGTTCCATAGTATTGTGTTGATGGTGGTGGTGTTGGTGACATATGAGTTTCTATATGTGGACGTGGGGAAGAATGGCCAGATGTCGGATGGCGGAGTCTTCGCTCAGACGGAGTTTTCCAGATGGCTTCAGAGTGGTGGCTTGGCATTGCCACCTGCTGCGGAGAACGTGGAAGGACTCCCGTTCGTGTTTATCGCTGATGATGCATTTGGTCTGGGTGATCACCTGATGAGGCCATTCCCCCAGAGGACCCTCACCCCGGAGAAGAGGGTTTTTAATTAACGGCTGGCCAGAGCCAGAAGAGTCGTGGAGAATGCCTTTGGGATAATGGCCAGCCGGTTCTGCCTATTGGGGAGGGAGATAGAAGAGTTGTTGATAAGCTAACGTAGTAACTCAGGAAGTGAAAGAATGTATACAATTTACAGAATGTAATACAAATGTTATATTAAGACTATGCAAGATTAATTGGAACTATGTGAAGAAACAAATGAAAAATAAAGATTTAAAATATATATATATATATATATATATATATATATATATATATATATATATGGATTATTTTACGGGTAGGGGGGCCATTGCTATGCCAGAAAATTTCTGAATTTTTTCAAAAAAATTAATAAAAATAAATTATCTGATAAAATCTTATTTTATTTATTAAGTGTTCTTGCATAGCAAGACCACTTACTGTTATCTCACATATATATATTATTAAGTGTTCTTGCATAGCAAGAGCACTTATTGTTATCGCACATATATATTATTAAGTGTTCTTGCATAGCAAGAGCACTTATTGTTATCTCACATATATATGTAAGTGTTCTTGCTATAGCAAGAGCACTTATTGTTATCTCACATATATATTATTATTAAGTGTTCTTGCATAGCAAGAGCACTTATTGTTATCTCGCATATATATTATTAAGTGTTCTTGCATAGCAAGAGCACTTATTGTTATCTCACATATATATTATTAAGTGTTCTTGCATAGCAAGAGCACTTATTGTTATCTCACATATATTATTATTATTAAGTGTTCTTGCATAGCAAGAGCACTTATTGTTATCTCACATATATACAGTATTATTAAGTGTTCTTGCATAGCAAGAGCACTTATTGTTATCTCACATATATATTAAGTGTTCTTGCATAGCAAGAGCACTTATTGTTATCTCACATATATATTCTTATTCTTATTATAGCCAAATTTACCACCCTAACTCCTCCCACAGCTTTTACACTACATAGACAAGTAATATACCGAAACGTGCGGATTGTTCCCGATTGGTGTGCTATTACTTTGTGGAAAGTTTCGCCGAATCGTTCACGAAATATCGTAGTTTTTGCGGCGAAATTTGTCCCATATGAATGAATGGCGAAACTAGAGTGTGAGCTGACAAAATCTGAAAAATCAGGACATGATTTCTAACCTGCCACCACTCCCTCATTTTTAAGCCCACCTACACAAATTTTATATCAAAACGTTCAGCTATCCCTGCTGCCACTACACGTGTCCACGGCTAAGCCATAGTCCTTACAGTTTTCACAGTATGACGATTTGTTTGCAACTCACGCCACCCATTGACATTCATTGAAACTCCCCTCTAGCCACTTCAAATTTGAAGGCCAATTTCTAAACTACGACTGTGCCTTCAATTTTAATATTTCAGAGACATTCTATATATCAAAATGTAGGTCTGGGTCTTGTGATTCTTAAAATATAAAGTTCCTCACTGTAAGATTTCGAGTTTTTAAAATACGACCATTTGAATAATGGCAAGTATTCAGGAGAGGCTGAAAATCCTGTGACCTGTGGTTAGATCCTGCATAAACAAACATTGGTTTCCTTGGCAACGCTGAGGGAATTATAGCTCCTCCCACACAGCTCTGAGGGGAGTTTCTGTATCACCAATTGTTGTAACATGGAGGTTGGCTGTGTTGTCTTTCCCTCAGGACACAGTATGTTCCCAGTTGGGGTGTCTGGGGGGAAAGACAATGCATGTCGCCTATTATTTCTCTAAGGCATTTCTAATATTCAACTTTGCTTACTCTTTTGATTCTGTTATCTGTAAATTAATTACTATGTACCTCTACTATGTACTGTAATATGACGTATACTGTTTTCCACTTTTTATGAGCCCCCCCATGATAAAAAAAAAAAATAATTTTTGAAAAAAATAAATAATAATTAAAAAAATATATATATATATATTAGAAAGCTGAATATAAAGAAACATTTTGTAGGATTAAACACAGAAAATATGAGTGTAAAAACTAACCCTCTGGGGGCTGTAAACAGTGGATTAAGAAACAAGTCACTGTTCAATCCCCTGAACAATTCTAACCATCAGGTGGAGGTGTTTAAGGGTTTACTCATACGGGACCTACACCAATTGACACCCAAAAAAGAATACAAACCTCAAACATATTCAGGAGGGAATTTATGCATTGGAAAAAAGGAAGGACATTATTATCAGGCCAGCTGATAAAGGTGGTGGTGTCGTCATACTAACGAAAGACATGTATCATACACAGATCACAGAGATGCTGGCGGATGAAATTACGTATAAGGTCTTAGATAAAGACCCAACGCAGGCCTTTAGTAAACAGCTAGCAATACTAGTAGGTTGGGAGTATTATCAGAAAAAGAAAGACACTACCTCGTACCAACCAGCAGCAAAATCCCAACGATATATACATTACCTAAAATTCATAAAGACTCCACCAACCCACCACCTAGACCTATTGTTAACAGTATAGATTCTGTTGCATCAAGAATTGGACAATACCTAGACACATTCCTACAGCAGAGTGTGAGATCTACACAAGCATACCTGAGAGATACCAAGGACTTTCTGAATTGTCTACATAACGTCAGAATAAATGAAAACCAAGAAATTATATTAGTGACGTCGGATGTGTCCTCCCTCTACTCAATCATTCAACATGATGATGCATTACTGGCCCTGAACTGGGCCTTGAGTAAGAGGGAGGACCTACCACATAACCAAAAAGTATTCATCGGCCATGCTCTGAACTTTTGTCTCTCGCATAACTACTTTTGGTACGCCAATAAATTTTACTTGCAACAAAGGGGGGTTGCGATGGGGGCCAAGTTTGCCCCCAGCATCGCAAACCTTTTTATGGCGGAATGGGAGGACAAAGTGATTTTTAAAAACAGACGAGTTGAACTGATTTTTTATAAACGTTTTATAGATGATCTGTTTTTAATTTGGGATGGGCCGGTTGAGTCACTGCAAGAATTTTTAAAGGTTTTAAATATGAATAGAAACAATATCAGATTAACCTCCGAATGGAATAAAGAAACGATAAATTTCCTGGATGTCACCGTATATCGGCAAAACCTGGAATTGTGCACTAAGGTCTATTTCAAGCCAACAGACAGAAACAGTTACCTGCCAACAACAAGTGGACATCATCCACAATGGCTAAAGAACATTCCAAAAGGCCAAATCATGCGAGTAAAACACAATTGCTCTGATAATAACAATTTCTTTACACAAGCAAAAGTGCTGACAGACAGATTTATGGCAAAAGGTTACGCTCCAGAAATCCTACAGAAAATCGTAGAAGAAGTGGCACTTGTACCCAGGGAAACAACCTTACAGTCCAAACCTAAACTTATACCGGGTGGAAACAACACAAAGGAATGGGGTTTTATATCCCAATTCCATACACAATACAGGGAAGTAGAGGCAATTTTTGACAAACACTGCACTGGCATATATTATTACTTGACAAAAAATTGGGCCCTGTATTGCCTGTGAAGCTTCAGTTTATATACCGAAAAGCGCCCAATCATGGAGATCGAGTTGTGAAAAAAATTCTCGATCCTCCAAGTAAGCCTCAGACATTTTGGAATCAGACTGGCTTCTTTGCATGTAGGAAGTGTAAAGCATGCAGGGAAGTAGCACGGCCACTAAGAGGTCTGGAAAATTTTATGTCATCCTCCAACCAGCAGCAATTTGACATCGAACAGTTCATCACTTGCAACAGTAGCTTTGTAGTGTACGCTCTAAAATGTCCATGTGGTCTACTTTACATAGGGTGCACCAAGAGACTGTTACGGATCAGAATAGCGGAGCACATACACAACATAAAGATCGGTTTTAAAGATCATAATGTGTCACTACACTTTAAACTGAAGCATGACCAGGATGCCTCACGGCTCGAATTTTGGGGCATAGAATGCCTAGAACCAAACTGGAGAGGATCACACAAAGTACGAGAACTTTCAAAGAAGGAAACTAAATGGATTTTTTTAACGGACATTTTGGTACCAAAGGGTCTTAACGTTGAACTGGATATTAATTGCTTTATAAGTGACTCCTAATGAACCGAGGGGGACCATTACTGCTGCCGGTTCCCCTCATTCTGCAGATCAATCAAATAGTTGGTTTATTTATACATTCTGATTTTCGGTCCCATTAATTTTATCAAACTAATTTTATCATTATATTATTATTATTATTATTTTTCTCTAAGTCTGAAGTCCTTTTAAATTTACATCCACTCTCGTGACTATGAGCTTACAGAACACTCCAACCCAAAAACTGGGGTACGGGGTCACGAGAATGGGGACCAACCAACAACCAGAACTCATCACCACCATTCATATGCCCTACCATTCACAGGATTATGAGGCAGTTTAGAAATGGGTAGCAACCTGTCTCTATTAGGCCCAGTAGGTGCATATTAATTCAATTTACATCCTGGACTGGAAATTAATGGGTTCGATGGATCAATATGGTATCAGAGATATACGGGGGTGTTCTAGTGTTAATTATGTGCAATTTCGAGGTTTTTACATTGTATTTTAAGATATATACTATATAGATATTTTTTAGTATAGATTGTTTATATATATATTTTTTATAGCAATTTTATAGCGACTTTTTGAAACCCTTTTTTAGTCTCTATGGATTATATATACCTCTCTGCACAGGACTTGGCCCTATTTATATATATATATTTATTATTTTTTATAGATTCTTATATATATGTATTTTTATATATATATATTTTTTTTATATATATTTATTTTATATATATTTATTTATTCGTTCTTTTGAGTCTCTTATAGGGGTGTTTATACGTGTGTACATGTTCTACTGTTCACAAGTTTGCTTCGTTTGATTTTACTTGTGCATGGAATTTTTACACGTTATATATGAAATTCTGTATAGGAATGTATGTTGAGAGTCAGGATGCATATAGGAGCTTTGATGTGGTTCATTGTCTTCAGGCACCTAGCGATGTGTACACAATAGAACTCTCTGACCACACTGTGGATTGTGGGTGACAATGACACAACAGAATGTACAGCATTATCAGAATTAACCTAACAAATTATGGCTAGTGTGTGCATCAATGATTAGATTATTAGCATATATATTAAAACTATATGTAAACTATATGAGGTTCCAGGTGCAAGCAGAGGTACGCGGAAAAAGACGTTCCCTAATAGGGGAATAGACTTATCCAGGACTTGCTAGTGTTTACTCCATGTGACACAGACCATCCAATGAACAGAAGGCCGGATGTGCGGGCCAATGAGGGCAGTACAATCCTGGTCCATGGGATGGAACACTTCCGCCCACAACCACACAGGATGCGGATCCCCTAGTGCGCATGTGTGATGACGCACGCGCGCGACGGAGAACCCGGCGTCAGAATAGTGGGCGGGACTTCTGTGCTTTTTAATCCTGGGGCTGTGGTAACTGGTCACGTCCTCAGAAGAAGTCAGCTATTGACGAAACATCAGGACGAGACCAGCTTACCAAGCACACCAGGAAGTGACGCTGCAGGCGCTGCATGATCTGCCTAAACAAGGAGAGAAAGCCAAAAAGGAACCTTACATTGGCGCTCATCAGGGGAAAGTCTCAGCGTATGAATGTGCTCAATATTTAAAGCCTGTTATTTTATGTTTATGGTACGCACAATTGTAAAGGGGACATAAGGGGGAGTTTTTTTCACAATAAATTGTCCAAACAGTACTACTCTATGTGGTGTTGTTTCTTTCCCCTACATATGTGAGCATCACCATATAAATAAGGAGTGTGACAAAGAAGAGAGTCAGACTGAAGGAGGATTGTGTAATTCTGCTCATATTGATTTAATATCTGGTGAGTGCATCCCCTGCAGGGGCTTTCTTACCCCCCACGTGGTGAAATACACTTTGGTGAAAGAAGCATGGAAACTAGAATTGGAATCAATTAACCAGACTCACTGTTCACTATCCATACCACCTATATGGTTAAATATATAGAAGACGCACTTATGAACATTTGTCCGTAGCGCTGCTGCAGTTTTAATCTGAACTTTGAATTCAAGTTTTATAAGGCTGTTTTATTATTGTTTGTATATATATATATATATATATATATATATTGTGACAGCAGGAAGGTAAAGTCACCTGGTTGCATCCAGGGGGGTAGGTATATTTCTCCCAGATTCAGGCTTTATGCCGACTTATACAACTAGGGAGAGAGTTGATGAAGCCCAGCTGAGGCTAGTGGGCTCATGGGTGATTCATACCTCTAGGGAGAGTGCTGGGCGTCGTGCAGGCAGGGAGTTGATGAGACCAGCTGAAGCTTGTCAGCTCGTTTAAGGCCTCTATAAAAACTCCCAGCTTCATTAGGTGTTTGCTCATGCCTGGAACCAGACCTGTGTGGACTGTCTAGGGAGAGTGAACCCCCGTGCGGTGAGACAAAGCCTGTGTGGCTATTTGTTTGAACATTTACTAAACCAGGGACTTAGGGACTAGGACAGCACCAGGCTGATCCCAGTTGTTAGTTAGGGAAACCTGCATGTTTAGTCAGAGGTCAAGCTGACCAGGATTTATTTTGTTTATGTTTCTTTTTGCTTTGCTGTGTTTTTGTCACTGTAAATAGAGAAATAAACCGCACCTTTTGATCTTGAAAACCACAACCTCCGTCTGCTGGGCCTGTTTTTGTGTGGGGAGCCCATCCAGGGGGTCACACACACCCGCTACCGAGCTAACCCCCTCACAGTTGGTGGAGAATACAGGCAGTTTTTTTTAAGCCAGCATGGAGGAGATACTGAAACAGCTGGCTCTAGCAAATGCCAATCAACAGAAGACAAATGCAGGTTTGCAAAAGAGCCTTGCAGCTCAACAACAGAGCTTCGCAGCCCAGCAACAAGCCCAGCAGCAATCTGAGGCCCGCTTCATAGACCTGTTGCAGAAGCAAGAGCAGAGACTACAACAACAGATGGAAGCAGTAATGCAGCAACGTCCGCAGACCAGTGAGGAAAGCCGTCCCACTAATACCGCGTCCTTTGGGGTGAGTCGTTTATTGACAAAAATGACTGGAGAGGATGATCCAGAGGTATTTTTGACCACATTTGAAAGGACTGCTGAAAGAGAAAAGTGGCCTGAGGAGCAGTGGGCTGGACTGGTGGCTCCTCTGTTAACTGGTGAATCGCAGAAAGCTTACTATGACCTAGAGCCTGACCAAGCAAAAGACTATGTGATGCTAAAAGCTGAAATATTGGCAAGGCTGGGTGTCACCCTGGCTGTCCGGGCTCAGCGTGTGCATAACTGGACTTTCCAGCTTGGAAAACCCCCCAGGTCTCAAATGTATGATCTCATTCACCTGAGCAGGAAGTGGCTACAGCCAGAGACTTTGTCCGCACCGGAGATTGTGGAACGTGTTGTGATGGATCGTTTCTTGAGAGCTCTTCCTACCGCCATTCAAAAGTGGGTAAGCCATGGAGACCCAGAAACGGCCGGTAAACTTGTGGATCGTGTAGAGAGATACTTGGCTGCAGAGAACCTGACGGCCTCTTCCAGAGACTCTCGGACTTTCCACCCTAAGACCAGACCATCCCCAGGGGCGGATAAGATGATTCCAAGGGGTGAGGGTGGAGAGAGTGAGAGGGTGGGAGCTCTGCCCAGGGTTTGGCGAGAACAGCCTGGGAAGTCGGGGGCTCAAGAGGCAGCCAAAAGGATTGTTTGCTACCGCTGCCGGCAAGCGGGACATATTGCAACAAATTGCCCGGTTGTGGAGGAACCCATGCAATGTGACTTTCTGACGGACAGACGTCAGTCGCTGTGTGCGACAGTCGCATGCACTGCCATTCGGGGAACTGAGAAACATTTATGCAAAATGTGTATTAATGGTAGAAATGTTGTGGTATTACTGGATTCAGGTAGCCTTGTGACCCTGATAAAGGCTGAATTAGTTAAAACAGAGGTCTCTGGGAATAGCAAGGTAGCTGTTATTTGTGTGCATGGGGACACCCGAGAGTATCCAGTGACTACAGTGTGTTTCAAGACCCCCAAAGGTACCCTCTCTCATCCAGTGGGGTTAGTATCTCAATTACCGCATGATGCCATTGTGGGAAGGGATTTTCCGAAGTTCTGGGAACTGTGGGATGATCCTGAGCCCCCCACTGGTGCCCCTATGTACCAGGAAGGTGATAGCCAGAACTCCTCTGAGAGTGGTGAGGACTCTCCAGAATTTCCCTTGTCAGTATTGGCAGGTGAGACTCAAGAAACTGGAGAGGAGCCCACCTCCTCAGACGAAAACCTACCGTCTGTGGAGTTTTCTGATCTTGAGGTTCACAGGGAAAATTTTGCCACAGAACAGTTAAAAGACCCCGCCCTAATAAAGGCACGGGAAAACGTAGTGGAAATAGATGGCGAGTTAGTGAACCCAGATAATACCTGCACTTACCCATACTTCAGCGTAGAGAAGGACCTACTGTATCGGGTGGCAAAAAGGGCAGAAGAAACCGTTGAGCAGCTTGTGGTGCCCAAACCTTACAGGAAGTTGGTGTTGGAGTTGGCCCATGGGCACATTCTTGGAGGTCATCTGGGGACAGAGAAAACCCGAGAGAGGGTATTACAGAGATTCTATTGGCCTGGGGTGATGAAGTACATAGAAAATTATTGTTCCTCCTGCCCTGTGTGTCAGAGGTCGGCCCCGATGCCACATTTCCGTAGCCCGCTGGTCCCTCTACCCATCATTGAGGTCCCGTTTGAGAGGATCGCAATGGATTTGGTAGGTCCTATAATCAAGTCCGCTAGGGGGCACCAGTACATATTAGTTATAATGGACTATGCCACCCGTTATCCAGAAGCGATCCCTCTCCGAAATACCTCGGCCAAAACCATAGCCAAAGAGCTATCTCTTGTTTTTAGCCGGGTGGGTATTTGTAAAGAACTGCTTACGGACCAAGGTACACCCTTTATGTCCCGGGTTATGAAAGAGCTGTGTAAATTGTTCAAAGTGACGCAATTGCGTACGTCTGTGTATCACCCCCAAACCGATGGGCTGGTTGAAAGATTCAACAAAACCCTAAAACAAATGTTGAAGAAAGTGGTGGATAGAGATGGAAAGGATTGGGACTGTCTACTTCCTTATTTGATGTTTGCTATTAGGGAGGTGCCCCAATCCTCTACGGGATTCTCCCCCTTTGAGTTACTGTATGGGAGACACCCAAGAGGGCTGTTGGATATTGCCAAGGAAACTTGGGAAAGTGAGAGTTCTCCCCACAGGAGTGTGATTGAGCATGTCGCCCTGATGCAAGATCGAATTGCACAGGTAATGCCCATCGTGAAGGAACATTTGGCCCAAGCGCAGTTGGCACAGCAGAGAGTGTACAACCGTGGAGCCAAGACCCGTACCTTTTCCCCGGGGGATAGGATATTGGTACTTGTCCCTACGGTTGAAAGTAAATTCCTTGCCAAATGGCAAGGCCCCTACGAGATAATGGAAAAAGTGAGCGAAGTGAATTACAAGGTCAGACAACCAGGAAGGCGAAAGCCCGAACAGATCTATCACGTTAATCTGTTGAAAGCCTGGAGGGATAGAGAGTCCCTAGTCGCAGAAACTTGGTCACCAGCTCAAACTGGTTGCGTGATTCCGGAGGTTGGAATAGCAGCCACCTTGTCACAACCCCAACAACAGGAGGTTAAGGAGTTTGTGCTTCGCAACAAGGAGGTGTTCTCTGAGCTGCCAGGACAAACATCTGGGGTAGAGCATGATATTATTACCCCGCCCGGTGAAAGGGTGAAGTTAAAACCCTACCGGATCCCAGAGGCCCGACGGGAGGCAATACGGGAGGAAGTACAGAAAATGCTGAACTTAGGGGTGATAGAGGAGTCCCAAAGTGATTGGTCTAGTCCCATTGTGTTGGTGCCTAAACCGGATGGGAGCTGGCGATTTTGTAACGATTTTCGTCAGTTGAACAAAGTTACAAAATTTGACACCTACCCCATGCCACGTATAGATGAGTTGATCGACCGGCTGGGAACAGCCCGATACATGACGACTCTTGACCTCACAAAAGGGTATTGGCAAATTCCCCTGGCCAAGTCGGCCAAAGAGAAAACCGCATTTGTAACCCCAGACGGGGCGTTCCAATATAAGAGAATGCCGTTCGGGTTACAGAATGCGCCGGCCACATTCCAGCGGAAAATGGACCAGATACTGAGGCCCCATCGGAAGTATGCTGCGGCTTACCTGGATGACGTAATTGTCCATAGCACAGATTGGGCCTCACATCTGCCAAAAGTGCAAGCAGTCCTAGACTCTATCCGGGAAGCGGGGTTTACGGCTAACCCCAAGAAGTGTACCATTGGGCAGGAGGAGGCCAAATATCTTGGGTACACCATTGGCAGGGGAGTAATAAAACCCCAACTCAACAAAGTCGAGGCCATCCAGAGTTGGCCACGTCCCAACAGCAAGAAGCAGGTACGAGCCTTTCTGGGAATCGCGGGTTATTATCGGCGCTTCATTCCCCACTTTGCTTCTAAGGCTGTGCCTCTAACCAACCTGACGAAAGGGAAAGGGTCGGTCATGATTAAATGGACCCCCGAGGCTGAGGCAGCATTCCAATTCTTGAAACAAGCCTTATGTAGCGAGCCAGTGTTGTACTCACCCGACTTCTCTAAAGACTTTGTCGTACAAAGTGATGCGTCAGATGTGGGGTTAGGAGCAGTATTGTCCCAGGTCTGGAACGGGGAAGAGCACCCAGTCATTTACCTCAGCAGGAAGTTGAAGTCCCATGAGGTAAATTACGCCACGGTTGAAAAGGAGTGTTTAGCGGTGAAGTGAGCTCTAGATTCCCTTCGGTACTATCTGCTAGGTAGGCACTTTGACATGGTTACGGATCACGCTCCGTTAAAGTGGATGGCTCAAAACAAGGAGACAAATAGAAGAGTAAATAGGTGGTTCCTGGCCCTACAGGAATTCAACTTCACAGTAAAGCATCGCCCTGGCGTTCAAATGGGGAATGTGGATGCTTTGTCTCGAGTACATGAATGCCTGATTGCTGGTGTTCCAACCCCAAGGTTAAAACAAGAGGGGGGGGGGTATGTGACAGCAGGAAGGTAAAGTCACCTGGTTGCATCCAGGGGGGTAGGTATATTTCTCCCAGATTCAGGCTTTATGCCGACTTATACAACTAGGGAGAGAGTTGATGAAGCCCAGCTGAGGCTAGTGGGCTCATGGGTGATTCATACCTCTAGGGAGAGTGCTAGGCGTAGTGCAGGCAGGGAGTTGATGAGACCAGCTGAAGCTTGTCAGCTCGTTTAAGGCCTCTATAAAAACTCCCAGCTTCATTAGGTGTTTGCTCATGCCTGGAACCAGACCTGTGTGGACTGTCTAGGGAGAGTGAACCCCCGTGCGGTGAGACAAAGCCTGTGTGGCTATTTGTTTGAACATTTACTAAACCAGGGACTTAGGGACTAGGACAGCACCAGGCTGATCCCAGTTGTTAGTTAGGGAAACCTGCATGTTTAGTCAGAGGTCAAGCTGACCAGGATTTATTTTGTTTATGTTTCTTTTTGCTTTGCTGTGTTTTTGTCACTGTAAATAGAGAAATAAACCGCACCTTTTGATCTTGAAAACCACAACCTCCGTCTGCTGGGCCTGTTTTTGTGTGGGGAGCCCATCCAGGGGGTCACACACACCCGCTACCGAGCTAACCCCCTCACAGTTGGTGGAGAATACAGGCAGTTTTTTTTAAGCCAGCATGGAGGAGATACTGAAACAGCTGGCTCTAGCAAATGCCAATCAACAGAAGACAAATGCAGGTTTGCAAAAGAGCCTTGCAGCTCAACAACAGAGCTTCGCAGCCCAGCAACAAGCCCAGCAGCAATCTGAGGCCCGCTTCATAGACCTGTTGCAGAAGCAAGAGCAGAGACTACAACAACAGATGGAAGCAGTAATGCAGCAACGTCCGCAGACCAGTGAGGAAAGCCGTCCCACTAATACCGCGTCCTTTGGGGTGAGTCGTTTATTGACAAAAATGACTGGAGAGGATGATCCAGAGGTATTTTTGACCACATTTGAAAGGACTGCTGAAAGAGAAAAGTGGCCTGAGGAGCAGTGGGCTGGACTGGTGGCTCCTCTGTTAACTGGTGAATCGCAGAAAGCTTACTATGACCTAGAGCCTGACCAAGCAAAAGACTATGTGATGCTAAAAGCTGAAATATTGGCAAGGCTGGGTGTCACCCTGGCTGTCCGGGCTCAGCGTGTGCATAACTGGACTTTCCAGCTTGGAAAACCCCCCAGGTCTCAAATGTATGATCTCATTCACCTGAGCAGGAAGTGGCTACAGCCAGAGACTTTGTCCGCACCGGAGATTGTGGAACGTGTTGTGATGGATCGTTTCTTGAGAGCTCTTCCTACCGCCATTCAAAAGTGGGTAAGCCATGGAGACCCAGAAACGGCCGGTAAACTTGTGGATCGTGTAGAGAGATACTTGGCTGCAGAGAACCTGACGGCCTCTTCCAGAGACTCTCGGACTTTCCACCCTAAGACCAGACCATCCCCAGGGGCGGATAAGATGATTCCAAGGGGTGAGGGTGGAGAGAGTGAGAGGGTGGGAGCTCTGCCCAGGGTTTGGCGAGAACAGCCTGGGAAGTCGGGGGCTCAAGAGGCAGCCAAAAGGATTGTTTGCTACCGCTGCCGGCAAGCGGGACATATTGCAACAAATTGCCCGGTTGTGGAGGAACCCATGCAATGTGACTTTCTGACGGACAGACGTCAGTCGCTGTGTGCGACAGTCGCATGCACTGCCATTCGGGGAACTGAGAAACATTTATGCAAAATGTGTATTAATGGTAGAAATGTTGTGGTATTACTGGATTCAGGTAGCCTTGTGACCCTGATAAAGGCTGAATTAGTTAAAACAGAGGTCTCTGGGAATAGCAAGGTAGCTGTTATTTGTGTGCATGGGGACACCCGAGAGTATCCAGTGACTACAGTGTGTTTCAAGACCCCCAAAGGTACCCTCTCTCATCCAGTGGGGTTAGTATCTCAATTACCGCATGATGCCATTGTGGGAAGGGATTTTCCGAAGTTCTGGGAACTGTGGGATGATCCTGAGCCCCCCACTGGTGCCCCTATGTACCAGGAAGGTGATAGCCAGAACTCCTCTGAGAGTGGTGAGGACTCTCCAGAATTTCCCTTGTCAGTATTGGCAGGCGAGACTCAAGAAACTGGAGAGGAGCCCACCTCCTCAGACGAAAACCTACCGTCTGTGGAGTTTTCTGATCTTGAGGTTCACAGGGAAAATTTTGCCACAGAACAGTTAAAAGACCCCGCCCTAATAAAGGCACGGGAAAACGTAGTGGAAATAGATGGCGAGTTAGTGAACCCAGATAATACCTGCACTTACCCATACTTCAGCGTAGAGAAGGACCTACTGTATCGGGTGGCAAAAAGGGCAGAAGAAACCGTTGAGCAGCTTGTGGTGCCCAAACCTTACAGGAAGTTGGTGTTGGAGTTGGCCCATGGGCACATTCTTGGAGGTCATCTGGGGACAGAGAAAACCCGAGAGAGGGTATTACAGAGATTCTATTGGCCTGGGGTGATGAAGGACATAGAAAATTATTGTTCCTCCTGCTCTGTGTGTCAGAGGTCGGCCCCGATGCCACATTTCCGTAGCCCGCTGGTCCCTCTACCCATCATTGAGGTCCCGTTTGAGAGGATCGCAATGGATTTGGTAGGTCCTATAATCAAGTCCGCTAGGGGGCACCAGTACATATTAGTTATAATGGACTATGCCACCCGTTATCCAGAAGCGATCCCTCTCCGAAATACCTCGGCCAAAACCATAGCCAAAGAGCTATCTCTTGTTTTTAGCCGGGTGGGTATTTGTAAAGAACTGCTTACGGACCAAGGTACACCCTTTATGTCCCGGGTTATGAAAGAGCTGTGTAAATTATTCAAAGTGACGCAATTGCGTATGTCTGTGTATCACCCCCAAACCGATGGGCTGGTTGAAAGATTCAACAAAACCCTAAAACAAATGTTGAAGAAAGTGGTGGATAGAGATGGAAAGGATTGGGACTGTCTACTTCCTTATTTGATGTTTGCTATTAGGGAGGTGCCCCAATCCTCTACGGGATTCTCCCCCTTTGAGTTACTGTATGGGAGACACCCAAGAGGGCTGTTGGATATTGCCAAGGAAACTTGGGAAAGTGAGAGTTCTCCCCACAGGAGTGTGATTGAGCATGTCGCCCTGATGCAAGATCGAATTGCACAGGTAATGCCCATCGTGAAGGAACATTTGGCCCAAGCGCAGTTGGCACAGCAGAGAGTGTACAACCGTGGAGCCAAGACCCGTACCTTTTCCCCGGGGGATAGGATATTGGTACTTGTCCCTACGGTTGAAAGTAAATTCCTTGCCAAATGGCAAGGCCCCTACGAGATAATGGAAAAAGTGAGCAAAGTGAATTACAAGGTCAGACAACCAGGAAGGCGAAAGCCCGAACAGATCTATCACGTTAATCTGTTGAAAGCCTGGAGGGATAGAGAGTCCCTAGTCGCAGAAACTTGGTCACCAGCTCAAACTGGTTGCGTGATTCCGGAGGTTGGAATAGCAGCCACCTTGTCACAACCCCAACAACAGGAGGTTAAGGAGTTTGTGCTTCGCAACAAGGAGGTGTTCTCTGAGCTGCCAGGACAAACATCTGGGGTAGAGCATGATATTATTACCCCGCCCGGTGAAAGGGTGAAGTTAAAACCCTACCGGATCCCAGAGGCCCGACGGGAGGCAATACGGGAGGAAGTACAGAAAATGCTGAACTTAGGGGTGATAGAGGAGTCCCAAAGTGATTGGTCTAGTCCCATTGTGTTGGTGCCTAAACCGGATGGGAGCTGGCGATTTTGTAACGATTTTCGTCAGTTGAACAAAGTTACAAAATTTGACACCTACCCCATGCCACGTATAGATGAGTTGATCGACCGGCTGGGAACAGCCCGATACATGACGACTCTTGACCTCACAAAAGGGTATTGGCAAATTCCCCTGGCCAAGTCGGCCAAAGAGAAAACCGCATTTGTAACCCCAGACGGGGCGTTCCAATATAAGAGAATGCCGTTCGGGTTACAGAATGCGCCGGCCACATTCCAGCGGAAAATGGACCAGATACTGAGGCCCCATCGGAAGTATGCTGCGGCTTACCTGGATGACGTAATTGTCCATAGCACAGATTGGGCCTCACATCTGCCAAAAGTGCAAGCAGTCCTAGACTCTATCCGGGAAGCGGGGTTTACGGCTAACCCCAAGAAGTGTACCATTGGGCAGGAGGAGGCCAAATATCTTGGGTACACCATTGGCAGGGGAGTAATAAAACCCCAACTCAACAAAGTCGAGGCCATCCAGAGTTGGCCACGTCCCAACAGCAAGAAGCAGGTACGAGCCTTTCTGGGAATCGCGGGTTATTATCGGCGCTTCATTCCCCACTTTGCTTCTAAGGCTGTGCCTCTAACCAACCTGACGAAAGGGAAAGGGTCGGTCATGATTAAATGGACCCCCGAGGCTGAGGCAGCATTCCAATTCTTGAAACAAGCCTTATGTAGCCAGCCAGTGTTGTACTCACCCGACTTCTCTAAAGACTTTGTCGTACAAAGTGATGCGTCAGATGTGGGGTTAGGAGCAGTATTGTCCCAGGTCTGGAACGGGGAAGAGCACCCAGTCATTTACCTCAGCAGGAAGTTGAAGTCCCATGAGGTAAATTACGCCACGGTTGAAAAGGAGTGTTTAGCGGTGAAGTGAGCTCTAGATTCCCTTCGGTACTATCTGCTAGGTAGGCACTTTGACATGGTTACGGATCACGCTCCGTTAAAGTGGATGGCTCAAAACAAGGAGACAAATAGAAGAGTAAATAGGTGGTTCCTGGCCCTACAGGAATTCAACTTCACAGTAAAGCATCGCCCTGGCGTTCAAATGGGGAATGTGGATGCTTTGTCTCGAGTACATGAATGCCTGATTGCTGGTGTTCCAACCCCAAGGTTAAAACAAGAGGGGGGGGGGTATGTGACAGCAGGAAGGTAAAGTCACCTGGTTGCATCCAGGGGGGTAGGTATATTTCTCCCAGATTCAGGCTTTATGCCGACTTATACAACTAGGGAGAGAGTTGATGAAGCCCAGCTGAGGCTAGTGGGCTCATGGGTGATTCATACCTCTAGGGAGAGTGCTGGGCGTCGTGCAGGCAGGGAGTTGATGAGACCAGCTGAAGCTTGTCAGCTCGTTTAAGGCCTCTATAAAAACTCCCAGCTTCATTAGGTGTTTGCTCATGCCTGGAACCAGACCTGTGTGGACTGTCTAGGGAGAGTGAACCCCCGTGCGGTGAGACAAAGCCTGTGTGGCTATTTGTTTGGACATTTACTAAACCAGGGACTTAGGGACTAGGACAGCACCAGGCTGATCCCAGTTGTTAGTTAGGGAAACCTGCATGTTTAGTCAGAGGTCAAGCTGACCAGGATTTATTTTGTTTATGTTTCTTTTTGCTTTGCTGTGTTTTTGTCACTGTAAATAGAGAAATAAACCGCACCTTTTGATCTTGAAAACCACAACCTCCGTCTGCTGGGCCTGTTTTTGTGTGGGGAGCCCATCCAGGGGGTCACACACACCCGCTACCGAGCTAACCCCCTCACAATATATATATATATATATATATATATATATATATATATATATATATAATAAAACATTTTTTTTAATAAAAAAAAAAAAATCATTTAAAAATATGTATATTTTTTTTGAAAACAAATCATTTTGAAAAAATTGTTCTGCTCTTTCAGCTAATGATGGGACTTACATTTTTTTCTACTATTTCTACTTTTTAAAATATTAAGCTTTTTAACACTTTTCACAGTTACTCCAGCCACTCCAACCACACAACAGTTGCTCAAGCCACTCCACCCAGTTACTCCGCCCACTCCAGTTGTAGACTACTGGTGGAGGCAAGAACACTTCACACAATTTCCCCAGAAATTTTAGCTTTTCTAGTTATTCTTATTATAGCCAAATTTACCACCCTAACTCCTCCCACAGATTTTACACTACATAGACAAGTAATATACCAAAACGTGCGGATTGTTCCCGATAGGTGTGCTATTGGTGTGATATTTTGTGGAATCAAATGGTTCACGAAATATCGTTGTTTTTGCGTCAAAATTGGTCCTATAGGAATGAATGGTGAAACTAGAGTGGGAGCTGACAAAGGCTGAAAAATCAGGACATGATTTCTAAACTGCCACCACTCCCTCATTTTCAAGCCCACCTACACAAATCTTATATCAAAACGTTGAGCTAAACCTGCTGCCACTACACATGTCCATGGCTAAGCCATAGTCCTGATAGTTTTCACAATATGACCATTTGTTTGCAACTCACACATCCATTGACATTCATTGAAACTCCACTATAGCCACCTAAAATTTGAAGGCCAACATCTAAACTGCGACTGTGCCTTCAATTTTAATATTTCAGAGACATACCATGCATCAAAATGTAGGTCTGGATCTTGTGATTCTCACAATATAATTTTTAAAATATGACCGTTTGAAGAATGAAAAGTATTCATGAGAGGCAAAATACTCTGACCTGTGCTTAGAGCCTGCATAAACAAACATTGGTTTCCTGGCAACGCTGAGGGGAATTATAGCTCCTCCCACACATCTCTGAGGGGAATAGTGGCTCCTCCCACACAGCTCTGGTGTGAATTATAGCTCCTCCCACACAAATCTAAGGGGAATTGTAGCTCCTCCCAAACAGATCTGAGGGGAATTGTAGCTCCTCCCACAAAGCTCTGAGGATGGGGGCAATTTTGATGGTGCAGTTTTTGATTAAGCAATTTTTGATGGGGCAGTTTTTGATGGGGCAGTTTTTGATGGGGGCAGTATTTGATGGGGCAATGGATCGACACACTGTTGGATCACATTTACATCTCCAGGGGCACTTTCTCCAGTCAGGAGTTTTGGTGGAGGCAAAAACAATTCACACAATTTCCCCAGAAATTGAAGCTTTTCTAGTTGCTTGTGTTTCTTTTAGCGGTCTCCTAGGTTCTCCTAGTGCCAAGTGGTTTTTACATTATTAAATAACCCCTATTGTCACTATAAACACCAAAACTGGTATTGAGCATTGAAAGAAGAAGCCACACATTGTTGAGTATAACATTTTTTACTCTGTGCACATTCCCATGTGCTTTATAAAAAAAATTGGTAAAAAAACAACATCTTTGTTTTATAAAGTTTTACATTTAAATCTTTTATTTTTTGCATAAACAGGCATATTTCAAAACATAACATACACAACTCTGGAACTTACAAAGTTCAACATCGAAAAAAGGCAATATCAGACATTATAGTGTGTCAAAACTGTATTGATCTTGCCTTCATCAGATGGGGTGATGTCACCCCTGTAAAAGCCAAATTTTGAAGATGCGCACAAATTGGGAGGGAAAATGGAGATTTCCCTCCTGATCCCATGCCTAATGTCAACATGTGCTATCTCCCATCATGGGGGATCAATGGACGTGTTTCAGGGGTGCAACCCCTTCCTCTCACCTACTTGAGTTGCGAGGAAGGGGTTGCACCCACAAAACACGTACATTGATATCCCGTGATGGCAGATAGCACATCTTGACACACTGGGGCTGATTTACTAATAACAGTGCGCTGCGCTGGTTCTAACCTTAATTGGTGCGCCAGATAACTCCTTCACTTGGCGCAGGAACCAGTGGCGCACTGTTATAGTAAATACAAATGTCAGCGGCGCTCTATTGAAAATGAATGGTTCCCTATGGGAGCCCATTGATTTGAATAGAGGTCGCCCGGGAAGTCGGATGAAGCGTATCCGACTTAGGGGCGACTCGTGTGCCGGCTGACACAGGGACAGCGCGACTTTGCCAGGCAACTTGGACACGACCTGAGCGCGTGAAGCAGCCGCTCAAGTCGTGTCCTAGAGGCGACTAGCTGGCCAAGAATGTCTCCAGCGCGATGGCATCGCGCTGGTTCTCGGCGGCCTCGCTGTCCCGTGTTTGGTATGAATCATGAAGGGGAACTCCACGCCGAATTTTTATGAAAAAAACGGCGTGGGGGTTCCCCTCCAGGAGCATACCAGGCCCTTAGGTCTGGTATGGATTTTAAGGGGAACCCCCTAGGCCGAAAAGACGGCGTGGGGGTCCCCCCGAAATCCATACCAGACCCTTAGGTCTGGTATGGATTTAAAGGGAAACCCCCTAAGCCGAAAAACGGCGTGGGGTCCCCCCAAAATCCATACCAGACCCTTATCCAAGCACGCAACCTGGCAGGCCGCAGGGGAAGAGGGGGGACAAGGGCCTCTTCCCGACAACCCTGGCCGTTGGTTGTCGGGGTCTGCGGGCGGCGGGCTTTTCGGAATCCGGGAGCCCCCTTTAATAAGGGGGCCCCCAGATCCCGGCCCCCCACCCTATGTGAATGAGTATGGGGTACATCGTACCCCTACCCATTCACCTGGTGGCAAAAAAAGGTAATAAAAAACACAACACAGGTTTTTAAAGTAATTTATTAGGCAGCTCCGGGGGTCTTCCTGCCGGGCGCCCCGCTATCTTCTTCCAGCTCTTTTGCTAGCGGGTCCCGGGCTTCCTCGTCATCTTCGGGGGTCTTCCTGTCGAGCGCCCCGCTATCTTCTTCCAGCTCTTTTGCTAGCGGGGCGCCTGGGCTTCAGCGTCGCCTTCTTCTGACTTCGGGGGTCTCTTGTTCTGTTCTCCGGTTCTTCTCCCACTCTCCAGTGCCTTCTCCACGATCTCCGGTTCTTCTCCCGCTCTCCGGTGCCTTCTCCACTATCTCCGGTTCTTCTCCCGCTCTCCGGTGTCTTCTCCACGATCTCCGGTTCTTTCTGCCTTCTGCCGGGCGCCCCGCTATCTTCTGCCAGCTCTTTTGCTAGCGAGGGGCGGTCTTCTTCGTCGCCTTCTTCCCTCTTCTCTTCGCCCGATGTTGCCTCGTCGCTGTCCACCGCCGCAATGATCTGTCCGAGCAGCAGTGCCACTTTTATTGGCATAGGGCGTGGTCACCGGCTGATGCCACCACTGACCCCGCCCCCGTATGATGCCACAGTCCCGGGGAATGATGGCACTGTGACGTGAAACGGGGCAGGGTCAGCGGTGGCATCAGCCGGTGACCACGCCCCATGCCAATATAAGTGGCACCGCTGCTCGGACAGATCATTGCGGCGGTGGACAGCGACGAGGCAACATCGGGCGAAGAGAAGAGGGAAGAAGGCGACGAAGAGGACCGGCCCCCGCTAGCAAAAGAGCTGGCAGAAGATAGCGGGGCGCCCGGCAGAAGGCAGAAAGAACCGGAGATCGTGGCGAAGACACTGGAGAGCGGGAGAAGAACCAGAGATCGTGGAGAAGGCACCAGAGAGCGGGAGCAGAACCGGAGATCGTGGAGAAGACGGCGAGGAAGCCCGGGACCCCCGCTAGCAAAAGAGCTGGCAGAAGATAGCGGGGCGCCCGGCAGAAAGACCCCCGAAGTCGGAAGAAGACCACCAGAGCTGCCCAATAAATTACTTTTCAAACCTGTGTTGTATTTTTTATTGACTTATTTTGCCACCAGGTGAATGGGTAGGGGTACGATGTACCCCATACTCATTCACATAGGGTGGGGGGCAGGTATCTGGGGTCCCCCTTATTAAAGGGGGCTCCCAGATTCCGATAAGCCCCCCGCCCGCAGACCCCGACAACCAACGGCCAGGGTTGTGGGGAAGAGGCCCTTGTCCCCATCAACATGGGGGCAGGGTGCTTTGGGGTGGGGGGGGGCACAGGTCCTCCCCCTGCCCCAAAGCACCAAACCCCCCATGTTGAGGGCACGCGGCCTGGTACGGTTCAGGAGGGAGGGGGCGCTCCGTCATCCCCCCTCTTCCCCTGCGGCCTGCCAGGTTGAGTGCTCGGATAAAGGGTCTGGTGTGTATTTTTAGGGGACCCCACGCTAATTTTTTTTGTTTTTGGCGCGGGGTTCCCCTTAAAATACATGCCAGACCTGAAGGGCCTAGTATGGATTCTGGGGGGACCCCCCGCCATTTTTTTTTTCATTTGGGGGGGTTCCCCCTTGAATCCATACTAGACCCAAGGGCCTGGTATGGACCTGGGGAGGGGACCCCACGCTGTTTTTTTTCTATTTTTTTTTTACATTTCCTTTAACAACCAGCTATAAACAGGTAAAACAAAAACTCGCCGCAAAATTGCAGTACTTGCGTTTTGGATGCGGGTCCATTAAATTCTATTACATCCAAAACACTGTTTTTGGCCTGGCAAAACAAATCTGCAGTTGCGCTTAAAATCGTTTTTCACAAAGCCTAAAAATGCCTTCAGATGCCAAAGATTTCCACGTTTCAGACGCGGTACCAGCGTTTAGCCGCATTTTAGTTTAGAAGCGTTTTTAAAGGTGACCTATTTTTTTACATTGATAAACTCCAAATTTATGGCAAATGAGGAAAAACCATAATATATATATATATATATATATATATATATATATAGATATATATATATAGATATATATATATATATATCTATATATATATATATATAAATGAAATTGCTTCCATTGCATTGTGGACAATCCACAACTTGGGGCAGCTGACGTGGCAAGTGGACAATCCACAACTTGTGGCAAGTGATGTGGCAAGTGACACGCTAAATACAACTACACTGCTGCTCTCAGCTGCTGATATCACTCTGGTCTCACAAAATAGCTAAAATCGTAAATAATACTGTTTTTGGAGCTTAGGGCGGCTCCTTATCATATACACGCAAATGTGGTAAAACACGGCATGCAAACGCCACAAAGCGCGCCTTTCTAAACGCCACTTTCAACCTTAGTTCTGAACACTTTGCACCAGCGTCCCATCTACATGGGGCCTAAAAACGCCTATGCCATTTACAGCTCAAAAACGCCATGGTGACCATGAGGCCATAGGCTAACATGGAGAGATGTTTTTAAGCTGCAAAAAACGCTCAAACAAGCGGCTTGAAAAACGTCCGTGTGCATGTAGCCTTATATTAACCACTTGCGCACTGCCCAGACCAAGTTTCACATTTCAGCGCTGATGCACTTTCAATGACAATTGTGCGCTCATACAACACTGTAACCCAATGAAAATGAATTATTTCTTGGCTCACAAATAGAGCTTGCTTTTGGTGCTATTTGATCACCTTTGTGTTTTTTTGTTTTTGTTTTTATATAAATACAAAAGACCGAGTTTAAAAAATAAATAAATTGATATTTTAACCACTTCAGCACTGGGCCTATTCTGGCACTTCTCTCCTTCATGTAAAAATCATACATTTATGGCTATAAAATTACTTCAAAACACCAAACATTATATATGTTTTTGGAGCAGACACCCTAGGGAATAAGATGGCGGTCATTGCAAATTTTTATCTTGCTCGGTATTTGCGCAATAAATTTTCAAACGCCTTTTTTTTGCTAAAAATATTACAAAACAGTAAAGTTAGGCCAATTTTTTGGTATAATGTGAAAGATGTTGTTATGCTGAGTAAATAGATACCTAACACGTCACGCTTTAAAATTGCGCACACTCATGGAATGACACCAAACTTCAGTAATTAAAAATCTCCCTAGGCGATGCTTTAAATTTTTTTACACGTTACCATTTTGGCATTACAGAGGAGGTCTAGTGCTAGAATTGTTGCACTCGTTCTAACGCACGCAGCAATAACTCACATGTGTGGTTTGAACGGCGTTTACAAATGTGGGCGGGACTTACGTGTGTGTTCGAGATCACGGCTTGGTTAACATACAGGATCACGGCGTGATGTCATAACGTCGCGCCCGGGCCTCCGCGGTCATAGAGATGACTGGTGACCATCTGGTCACCAGTCATCTCCAAATCGTTCTCCGAGCCCAAGATGGCACGGCAGAGCCCAGAGAAGCACCGGATGGCGGCAAGAGGGCGGGGAAACGTCCCCTCCCGCCGCCTATAAGAACGATCAAGCAGCGGAACTGCCACTATGATCGTTTTTATTGTGCACAGAATCGCCGGCTGAAAAGAATGATATCTGAATGATGCCTGCAACTGCAGGCATCATTCAGATGTCACCGCACAAAGCCAAGGATGTCATTTGACGGTGGGCGGTAGGAAACTGGTTAATATTTTTAAAAAAGGTAATTTTTCTTCTTCATTGATGAGACTGCACTGATGGGCACCGGTGGCAAGGGTGGGCACTGAGATTTGGCATTGCTAGTTGGCACTGGTGGGCAGTGAGAAGTGGCACTGCTAGCCCCGCAGACCCCGACAACCAACGGCCAGGGTTGTCGGGAAGAGGCCCTTGTCCCCATCAACATGGGGGCAGGGTGCTTTGGGGTGGGGGGGCCGCAGGTACCCCCCCTGCCCCAAAGCACCAAACCCCCCATGTTGAGGGCACGCGGCCTGGTACGGTTCAGGAGGGAGGGGGGTGCTCTCTCGTCCCCCCCTCTTCCCCTGCGGCCTGCCAGGTTGAGTGCTCGGATAAAGGGTCTGGTGTGTATTTTTAGGGGACCCCACGCTAATTTTTTTTTGTTTTTGGCGCGGGGTTCCCCTTAAAATACATAAATACATGCCAGACCTGAAGGGCCTAGTATGGATTCTGGGGGGACCCCCACGCCATATTTTTTTTCATTTGGGGGGGTTCCCCCTTGAATCCATACTAGACCCAAGGGCCTGGTATGGACCTGGGGGGGACCCCACGCTGTTTTTTTTCTAGTTTTTTTTTACATTTCCTTTAACAACCAGCTATAAACAGGTAAAACAAAAACTCACCGCAAAATTGCAGTACTTGCGTTTTGGATGCGGGTCCATTGAATTCTATTACATCCAAAACACTGTTTTTGGCCTGGCAAAAAAAATCTGCAGTTGCGTTTAAAATCGTTTTTCACAAAGCCTAAAAATGCCTTCAGATGCCAAAGATTTCCACGTTTCAGACGCGGTACCAGCGTTTAGCCGCACCTTAGTTTAGAAGCGTTTTTAAAGGTGACCTATTTTTTTACATTGATAAACTCCAAATTTATGGCAAATGAGGAAAAACCATAATATATATATATATATATATATATATATATATATATATAGATATAGATATACATATATATCTATATATATACATATCTATATATATATAGATATATATATATAAATGAAATTGCTTCCATTGCATTGTGGACAATCCACAACTTGGGGCAGCTGACGTGGCAAGTGGACAATCCACAACTTGTGGCAAGTGATGTGGCAAGTGACACGCTAAATACAACTACACTGCTGCTCTCAGCTGCTGATATCACTCTGGTCTCACAAAATAGCTAAAATCGTAAATAATACTGTTTTTGGAGCTTAGGGCAGCTCCTTATCATATACACGCAAATGTGGTAAAACACGGCATGCAAACGCCACAAAGCGCGCCTTTCTAAACGCCACTTTCAACCTTAGTTCTGAACACTTTGCACCAGCGTCCCATCTACATGGGGCCTAAAAACGCCTATGCCATTTACAGCTCAAAAACGCCATGGTGGCCATGAGGCCACAGGCTAACATGGAGAGATGTTTTAAAGCTGCAAAAAACGCTCAAACAAGCGGCTTGAAAAACGTCCGTGTGCATGTAGCCTTATGTTAACCACTTGCGCACTGCCCAGACCAAGTTTCACATTTCAGCGCTGATGCACTTTCAATGACAATTGTGCGCTCATACAACACTGTAACCCAATGAAAATGAATTATTTCTTGGCACACAAATAGAGCTTGCTTTTGGTGCTATTTGATCACCTTTGTGTTTTTTTTTATTTTTATATAAATACAAAAGACCGAGTTTAAAAAATTAATACATGGATATTTTAACCACTTCAGCACTGGGCCTATTCTGGCACTTCTCTCCTTCATGTAAAAATCATACATTTATGGCTATAAAATTACTTCAAAACACCAAACATTATATATGTTTTTGGAGCAGACACCCTAGGGAATAAGATGGCGGTCATTGCAAATTTTTATCTTGCTCGGTATTTGCGCAATACATTTTCAAACGCCTTTTTTTTGCAAAAAATATTACAAAACAGTAAAGTTAGGCCAATTTTTTGGTATAATGTGAAAGATGTTGTTATGCTGAGTAAATAGATACCTAACACGTCACGCTTTAAAATTGCGCACACTCATGGAATGACACCAAACTTCAGTAATTAAAAATCTCCCTAGGCGATGCTTTAAATTTTTTTACACGTTACCATTTTGGCATTACAGAGGAGGTCTAGTGCTAGAATTGTTGCACTCGTTCTAACGCACGCAGCAATAACTCACATGTGTGGCTTGAACGGCGTTTACAAATGTGGGCGGGACTTATGTGTGTGTTCGAGATCACGGCTTGGTTAACATACAGGATCACGGCGTGATGTCATAACGTCGCGCCCGGGCCTCCGCGGTCATAGAGATGACTGGTGACCATCTGGTCACCAGTCATCTCCAAATCGTTCTCCGAGCCCAAGATGGCACGGGAGAGCCCAGAGAAGCACCGGATGGTGGCAAGAGGGGGGGGAACGTCCCCTCCCGCCGCCTATAAGAACGATCAAGCAGCGGAACTGCCACTATGATCGTTTTTATTGTGCACAGAATCGCCGGCTGAAAAGAATGATATCTGAATGAAGCTGGCAAATGCAGGCCTCATTCAGATGTCACCGCACAAAGCCAAGGATGTCATTTGACGGTGGGCGTTAGGAAACTGGTTAATATTTTTAAAAAAGGTAATTTTTCTTCTTCATTGATGAGACTGCACTGATGGGCACTGGTGGCAAGGGTGGGCACTGAGAGGTGGCATTGCTAGTTGGCACTGGTGGGCAGTGAGAAGTGGCACTGCTAGCCCGCAGACCCCGACAACCAACGGCCAGGGTTGTCGGGAAGAGGCCCTTGTCCCCATCAACATGGGGGCAGGGTGCTTTGGGGTGGGGGGGGGCCGCAGGTCCCCCCCCTGCCCCAAAGCACCAAACCCCCCATGTTGAGGGCACGCGGCCTGGTACGGTTCAGGAGGGAGGGGGGGCGCTCTCTCGTCCCCCCCTCTTCCCCTGCGGCCTGCCAGGTTGAGTGCTCGGATAAAGGGTCTGGTGTGTATTTTTAGGGGACCCCACGCTAATTTTTTTTGTTTTTGGCGCGGGGTTCCCCTTAAAATACATGCCAGACCTGAAGGGCCTAGTATGGATTCTGGGGGGACCCCCACGCCATTTTTTTTTTCATTTGGGGGGTTCCCCCTTGAATCCATACTAGACCCAAGGGCCTGGTATGGACCTGGGGGGGGACCCCACGCTGTTTTTTTCTATTTTTTTTTTTTACATTTCCTTTAACAACCAGCTATAAACAGGTAAAACAAAAACTCGCCGCAAAATTGCAGTACTTGCGTTTTGGTTGCGGTTCCATTGAATTCTATTACATCCAAAACACTGTTTTTGGCCTGGCAAAAAAAATCTGCAGTTGCGTTTAAAATTGTTTTTCACAAAGCCTAAAAATGCCTTCAGATGCCAAAGATTTCCACGTTTCAGATGCGGTACCAGCGTTTAGCCGCATTTTAGTTTAGAAGCGTTTTTAAAGGTGACCTATTTTTTTACATTGATAAACTCCAAATTTATGGCAAATGAGGAAAAACCATAATATATATATATATATATATATATATATATATATATATATATATATATACATATATATCTACCGTATTTATCGGCGTATAACACACACTTTTTTCCCCTGAAAATCAGGGGAAAATCGTGCGTGCGTGTTATACGCCGATACTGTCATCCCTGAGCTGTCTCCGCTGACTGTGAGCGGAGCGGAGCGAGATACACATAGCCGAATGTACTCGGCTATACTCGGCTTTTCTCGGCTCCGCTCACAGTCACGCCCAGTCCCGCCATTGGACCTGTGTTATGTCCATCATAGGGCGGGACTCGGCGTGACTGTGAGCGGAGCCGAGAAAAGCCGAGTATAGCCGAGTACACTCGGCTATGTGTATCTCGGCGGCGGCTCCGCCCAGTCCCTGCGTCCCCTGCGTCCCCTGCGTCCCCTGCGTCCCCGGCGTTCGCACAGTCTCGGCGCCAATTTTAAAATGATGCACGGCGACACTGGGGGCAAGGCTGCACGGCGACACTGGGGGCAAGGCTGCACGGCGACACTGGGGGCAAGGCTGCACGGCGACTCTGGGGCAAGGCTGCACGGCGACTCTGGGGCAAGGCTGCAATGGACACTGACAAGGCTGCACTGTGACAAGGCTGCAATGGACACTGACAAGGCTGCACTGTGACAAGGCTGCAATGGTCACTGACAACGCTGCACTGTGACAAGGCTGCAATGGACACTGACAAGGCTGCACTGTGACAAGGCTGCAATGGACACTGACAAGGCTGCAATGGACACTGACAAGGCTGCATTTAAATGTAAGTTATTTTTCCTTAAACTTCCCTGCTAAAAGTTTTTTTCCCTAAAATTTCCTCCTAAACTTGGGGTGCGTGTTATACGCCGGTGCGAGTTATACGCCGATAAATACGGTATATATATATAAATGAAATTGCTTCCATTGCATTGTGGACAATCCACAACTTGGGGCAGCTGACGTGGCAAGTGGACAATCCACAACTTGTGGCAAGTGATGTGGCAAGTGACACGCTAAATACAACTACACTGCTGCTCTCAGCTGCTGATATCACTCTGGTCTCACAAAATAGCTAAAATCGTAAATAATACTGTTTTTGGAGCTTCGGGCGGCTCCTTATCATATACACGCAAATGTGGTAAAACACGGCATGCAAACGCCACAAAGCGCGCCTTTCTAAACGCCACTTTCAACCTTAGTTCTGAACACTTTGCACCAGCGTCCCATCTACATGGGGCCTAAAAACGCCTATGCCATTTACAGCTCAAAAACGCCATGGTGGCCATGAGGCCATAGGCTAACATGGAGAGATGTTTTTAAGCTGCAAAAAACGCTCAAACAAGCGACTTGAAAAACGTCCGTGTGCATGTAGCCTTATATTAACCACTTGCGCACTGCCCAGACCAAGTTTCACATTTCAGCGCTGATGCACTTTCAATGACAATTGTGAGCTCATACAACACTGTAACCCAATGAAAATGAATTATTTCTTGGCACACAAATAGAGCTTGCTTTTGGTGCTATTTGATCACCTTTGTGTTTTTTTTTTTTTTTTTTTATATAAATACAAAAGACCAAGTTTAAAAAATAAATAAATGGATATTTTAACCACTTCAGCACTGGGCCTATTCTGGCACTTCTCTCCTTCATGTAAAAATCATAAATTTATGGCTATAAAATTACTTCAAAACACCAAACATTATATATGTTTTTGGAGCAGACACCCTAGGGAATAAGATGGCGGTCATTGCAAATTTTTATCTTTCTCGGTATTTGCGCAATAAATTTTCAAACGCCTTTTTTTTGCTAAAAATATTACAAAACAGTAAAGTTAGGCCAATTTTTTGGTATAATGTGAAAGATGTTGTTATGCTGAGTAAATAGATACCTAACACGTCACGCTTTAAAATTGCGCACACTCATGGAATGACACCAAACTTCAGTAATTAAAAATCTCCCTAGGCGATGCTTTAAATTTTTTTACACGTTACCATTTTGGCATTACAGAGGAGGTCTAGTGCTAGAATTGTTGCACTCGTTCTAACGCACGCAGCAATAACTCACATGTGTGGTTTGAACAGCGTTTACAAATGTGGGCGGGACTTACGCGTGTGTTCGAGATCACGGCTTGGTTAACATACAGGATCACGGCGTGATGTCATAACGTCGCGCCCGGGCCTCCGCGGTCATAGAGATGACTGGTGACCATCTGGTCACCAGTCATCTCCAAATCGTTCTCCGAGCCCAAGATGGCACGGGAGAGCCCAGAGAAGCACCGGATGGTGGCAAGAGGGGGGGGGACGTCCCCTCCCGCCGCCTATAAGAACGATCAAGCAGCGGAACTGCCACTATGATCGTTTTTATTGTGCACAGAATCGCCGGCTGAAAAGAGTGATATCTGAATGATGCCTGCAACTGCAGGCATCATTCAGATGTCACCGCACAAAGCCAAGGATGTCATTTGTCGGTGGGCGGTAGGAAACTGGTTAATATTTTTAAAAAAGGTAATTTTTCTTCTTCATTGATGAGACTGCACTGATGGCCACCGGTGGCAAGGGTGGGCACTGAGAGGTGGCATTGCTAGTTGGCACTGGTGGGCAGTGAGAAGTGGCACTGCTAGCCCGCAGACCCCGACAACCAACGGCCAGGGTTGTCGGGAAGAGGCCCTTGTCCCCATCAACATGGGGGCAGGGTGCTTTGGGGTGGGGGGGGCCGCAGGTCCCCCCCCTGCCCCAAAGCACCAAACCCCCCATGTTGAGGGCACGCGGCCTGGTACGGTTCAGGAGGGAGGGGGGCGCTCTCTCGTCCCCCCCTCTTCCCCTGCGGCCTGCCAGGTTGAGTGCTCGGATATAGGGTCTGGTGTGTATTTTTAGGGGACCCCACGCTAATTTTTTTTTGTTTTTGGCGCGGGGTTCCACTTAAAATACATGCCAGACCTGAAGGGCCTAGTATGGATTCTGGGGGGACCCCCACGCCATTTTTTTTTTTCATTTGGGCGGGGGTTCCCCCTTGAATCCATACTAGACCCAAGGGCCTGGTATGGACCTGGGGGGGGACCCCACGCTGTTTTTTTTCTATTTTTTTTTTACATTTCCTTTAACAACCAGCTATAAACAGGTAAAACAAAAACTCGCCGCAAAATTGCAGTACTTGCGTTTTGGATGCGAGTCCATTGAATTCTATTACATCCAAAACACTGTTTTTGGCCTGGCAAAAAAAATCTGCAGTTGCGTTTAAAATCGTTTTTCACAAAGCCTAAAAATGCCTTCAGATACCAAAGATTTCCACGTTTCAGACGCGGTACCAGCGTTTAGCCGCATTTTAGTTTAGAAGCGTTTTTAAAGGTGACCTATTTTTTTACATTGATAAACTCCAAATTTATGGCAAATGAGGAAAAACCATAATATATATATATATATATATATATATATATATATATATATATATATATATATATAGATATAGATATACATCTATATCTATATTGTGACAGCAGGAAGGTAAAGTCACCTGGTTGCATCCAGGGGGGTAGGTATATTTCTCCCAGATTCAGGCTTTATGCCGACTTATACAACTAGGGAGAGAGTTGATGAAGCCCAGCTGAGGCTAGTGGGCTCATGGATGATTCATACCTCTAGGGAGAGTGCTGGGCGTCGTGCAGGCAGGGAGTTGATGAGACCAGCTGAAGCTTGTCAGCTCGTTTAAGGCCTCTATAAAAACTCCCAGCTTCATTAGGTGTTTGCTCATGCCTGGAACCAGACCTGTGTGGACTGTCTAGGGAGAGTGAACCCCTGTGCGGTGAGACAAAGCCTGTGTGGCTATTTGTTTGGACATTTACTAAACCAGGGACTTAGGGACTAGGACAGCACCAGGCTGATCCCAGTTGTTAGTTAGGGAAACCTGCATGTTTAGTCAGAGGTCAAGCTGACCAGGATTTATTTTGTTTATGTTTCTTTTTGCTTTGCTGTGTTTTTGTCACTGTAAATAGAGAAATAAACCGCACCTTTTGATCTTGAAAACCACAACCTCCGTCTGCTGGGCCTGTTTTTGTGTGGGGAGCCCATCCAGGGGGTCACACACACCCGCTACCGAGTTAACCCCCTCACAGTTGGTGGAGAACCAGTGGCAGTTTTTTTTTAAGCCAGCATGGAGGAGATACTGAAACAGCTGGCTCTAGCAAATGCCAATCAACAGCAGACAAATGCAGGTTTGCAAAAGAGCTTCGCAGCCCAGCAACAAGCCCAGCAGCAATCTGAGGCCCGCTTCATAGACCTGTTGCAGAAGCAAGAGCAGAGACTACAACAACAGATGGAAGCAGTAATGCAGCAACGTCCGCAGACCAGTGAGGAAAGCCGTCCCACTAATACCGCGTCCTTTGGGGTGAGTCGTTTATTGACAAAAATAACTGGAGAGGATGATCCAGAGGTATTTTTGACCACATTTGAAAGGACTGCTGAAAGAGAAAAGTGGCCTGAGGAGCAGTGGGCTGGACTGGTGGCTCCTCTGTTAACTGGTGAATCGCAGAAAGCTTACTATGACCTAGAGCCTGACCAAGCAAAAGACTATGGGATGCTAAAAGCTGAAATATTGGCAAGGCTGGGTGTCACCCTGGCTGTCCGGGCTCAGCGTGTGCATAACTGGACTTTCCAGCTTGGAAAACCCCCCAGGTCTCAAATGTATGATCTCATTCACCTGAGCAGGAAGTGGCTACAGCCAGAGACTTTGTCCGCACCGGAGATTGTGGAACGTGTTGTGATGGATCGTTTCTTGAGAGCTCTTCCTACCGCCATTCAAAAGTGGGTAAGCCATGGAGACCCAGAAACGGCCGGTAAACTTGTGGATCGTGTAGAGAGATACTTGGCTGCAGAGAACCTGACGGCCTCTTCCAGAGACTCTCGGACTTTCCACCCTAAGACCAGACCATCCCCAGGGGCGGATAAGATGATTCCAAGGGGTGAGGGTGGAGAGAGTGAGAGGGTGGGAGCTCTGCCCAGGGTTTGGCGAGAACAGCCTGGGAAGTCGGGGGCTCAAGAGGCAGCCAAAAGGATTGTTTGCTACCGCTGCCGGCAAACGGGACATATTGCAGCAAATTGCCCGGTTGTGGAGGAACCCATGCAATGTGACTTTCTGACGGACAGACGTCAGTCGCTGTGTGCGACAGTCGCATGCACTGCCATTCGGGGAACTGAGAAACATTTATGCAAAATGTGTATTAATGGTAGAAATGTTGTGGTATTACTGGATTCAGGTAGCCTTGTGACCCTGATAAAGGCTGAATTAGTTAAAACAGAGGTCTCTGGGAATAGCAAGGTAGCTGTTATTTGTGTGCATGGGGACACCCGAGAGTATCCAGTGACTACAGTGTGTTTCAAGACCCCCAAAGGTACCCTCTCTCATCCAGTGGGGTTAGTATCTCAATTACCGCATGATGCCATTGTGGGAAGGGATTTTCCGAAGTTCTGGGAACTGTGGGATGATCCTGAGCCCCCCACTGGTACCCCTATGTACCAGGAAGGTGATAGCCAGAACTCCTCTGAGAGTGGTGAGGACTCTCCAGAATTTCCCTTGTCAGTATTGGCAGGCGAGACTCAAGAAACTGGAGAGGAGCCCACCTCCTCAGACGAAAACCTACCGTCTGTGGAGTTTTCTGATCTTGAGGTTCACAGGGAAAATTTTGCCACAGAACAGTTAAAAGACCCCGCCCTAATAAAGGCACGGGAAAACGTAGTGGAAATAGATGGCGAGTTAGTGAACCCAGATAATACCTGCACTTACCCATACTTCAGCGTAGAGAAGGACCTACTGTATCGGGTGGCAAAAAGGGCAGAAGAAACCGTTGAGCAGCTTGTGGTGCCCAAACCTTACAGGAAGTTGGTGTTGGAGTTGGCCCATGGGCACATTCTTGGAGGTCATCTGGGGACAGAGAAAACCCGAGAGAGGGTATTACAGAGATTCTATTGGCCTGGGGTGATGAAGGACATAGAAAATTATTGTTCCTCCTGCCCTGTGTGTCAGAGGTCGGCCCCGATGCCACATTTCCGTAGCCCGCTGGTCCCTCTACCTATCATTGAGGTCCCGTTTGAGAGGATCGCAATGGATTTGGTAGGTCCTATAATCAAGTCCGCTAGGGGGCACCAGTACATATTAGTTATAATGGACTATGCCACCCGTTATCCAGAAGCGATCCCTCTCCGAAATACCTCGGCCAAAACCATAGCCAAAGAGCTATCTCTTGTTTTTAGCCGGGTGGGTATTTGTAAAGAACTGCTTACGGACCAAGGTACACCCTTTATGTCCCGGGTTATGAAAGAGCTGTGTAAATTGTTCAAAGTGACGCAATTGCGTACGTCTGTGTATCACCCCCAAACCGATGGGCTGGTTGAAAGATTCAACAAAACCCTAAAACAAATGTTGAAGAAAGTGGTGGATAGAGATGGAAAGGATTGGGACTGTCTACTTCCTTATTTGATGTTTGCTATTAGGGAGGTGCCCCAATCCTCTACGGGATTCTCCCCCTTTGAGTTACTGTATGGGAGACACCCAAGAGGGCTGTTGGATATTGCCAAGGAAACTTGGGAAAGTGAGAGTTCTCCCCACAGGAGTGTGATTGAGCATGTCGCCCTGATGCAAGATCGAATTGCACAGGTAATGCCCATCGTGAAGGAACATTTGGCCCAAGCGCAGTTGGCACAGCAGAGAGTGTACAACCGTGGAGCCAAGACCCGTACCTTTTCCCCGGGGGATAGGATATTGGTACTTGTCCCTACGGTTGAAAGTAAATTCCTTGCCAAATGGCAAGGCCCCTACGAGATAATGGAAAAAGTGAGCGAAGTGAATTACAAGGTCAGACAACCAGGAAGGCGAAAGCCCGAACAGATCTATCACGTTAATCTGTTGAAAGCCTGGAGGGATAGAGAGTCCCTAGTCGCAGAAACTTGGTCACCAGCTCAAACTGGTTGCGTGATTCCGGAGGTTGGAATAGCAGCCACCTTGTCACAACCCCAACAACAGGAGGTTAAGGAGTTTGTGCTTCGCAACAAGGAGGTGTTCTCTGAGCTGCCGGGACAAACATCTGGGGTAGAGCATGATATTATTACCCCGCCCGGTGAAAGGGTGAAGTTAAAACCCTATCGGATCCCAGAGGCCCGACGGGAGGCAATACGGGAGGAAGTACAGAAAATGCTGAACTTAGGGGTGATAGAGGAGTCCCAAAGTGATTGGTCTAGTCCCATTGTGTTGGTGCCTAAACCGGATGGGAGCTGGCGATTTTGTAACGATTTTCGTCAGTTGAACAAAGTTACAAAATTTGACACCTACCCCATGCCACGTATAGATGAGTTGATCGACCGGCTGGGAACAGCCCGATACATGACGACTCTTGACCTCACAAAAGGGTATTGGCAAATTCCCCTGGCCAAGTCGGCCAAAGAGAAAACCGCATTTGTAACCCCAGACGGGGCGTTCCAATATAAGAGAATGCCGTTCGGGTTACAGAATGCGCCGGCCACATTCCAGCGGAAAATGGACCAGATACTGAGGCCCCATCGGAAGTATGCTGCGGCTTACCTGGATGACGTAATTGTCCATAGCACAGATTGGGCCTCACATCTGCCAAAAGTGCAAGCAGTCCTAGACTCTATCCGGGAAGCGGGGTTTACGGCTAACCCCAAGAAGTGTACCATTGGGCAGGAGGAGGCCAAATATCTTGGGTACACCATTGGCAGGGGAGTAATAAAACCCCAACTCAACAAAGTCGAGGCCATCCAGAGTTGGCCACGTCCCAACAGCAAGAAGCAGGTACGAGCCTTTCTGGGAATCGCGGGTTATTATCGGCGCTTCATTCCCCACTTTGCTTCTAAGGCTGTGCCCCTAACCAACCTGACGAAAGGGAAAGGGTCGGTCATGATTAAATGGACCCCCGAGGCTGAGGCAGCATTCCAATTCTTGAAACAAGCCTTATGTAGCCAGCCAGTGTTGTACTCACCCGACTTCTCTAAAGACTTTGTCGTACAAAGTGATGCGTCAGATGTGGGGTTAGGAGCAGTATTGTCCCAGGTCTGGAACGGGGAAGAGCACCCAGTCATTTACCTCAGCAGGAAGTTGAAGTCCCATGAGGTAAATTACGCCACGGTTGAAAAGGAGTGTTTAGCGGTGAAGTGGGCTCTAGATTCCCTTCGGTACTATCTGCTAGGTAGGCACTTTGACATGGTTACGGATCACGCTCCGTTAAAGTGGATGGCTCAAAACAAGGAGACAAATAGAAGAGTAAATAGGTGGTTCCTGGCCCTACAGGAATTCAACTTCACAGTAAAGCATCGCCCTGGCGTTCAAATGGGGAATGTGGATGCTTTGTCTCGAGTACATGAATGCCTGATTGCTGGTGTTCCAACCCCAAGGTTAAAACAAGAGGGGGGGTATGTGACAGCAGGAAGGTAAAGTCACCTGGTTGCATCCAGGGGGGTAGGTATATTTCTCCCAGATTCAGGCTTTATGCCGACTTATACAACTAGGGAGAGAGTTGATGAAGCCCAGCTGAGGCTAGTGGGCTCATGGATGATTCATACCTCTAGGGAGAGTGCTGGGCGTCGTGCAGGCAGGGAGTTGATAAGACCAGCTGAAGCTTGTCAGCTCGTTTAAGGCCTCTATAAAAACTCCCAGCTTCATTAGGTGTTTGCTCATGCCTGGAACCAGACCTGTGTGGACTGTCTAGGGAGAGTGAACCCCTGTGCGGTGAGACAAAGCCTGTGTGGCTATTTGTTTGGACATTTACTAAACCAGGGACTTAGGGACTAGGACAGCACCAGGCTGATCCCAGTTGTTAGTTAGGGAAACCTGCATGTTTAGTCAGAGGTCAAGCTGACCAGGATTTATTTTGTTTATGTTTCTTTTTGCTTTGCTGTGTTTTTGTCACTGTAAATAGAGAAATAAACCGCACCTTTTGATCTTGAAAACCACAACCTCCGTCTGCTGGGCCTGTTTTTGTGTGGGGAGCCCATCCAGGGGGTCACACACACCCGCTACCGAGTTAACCCCCTCACAGTATATATATATATATATATATATATAAATGAAATTGCTTCTATTGCATTGTGGACAATCCACAACTTGGGGCAGCTGACGTGGCAAGTGGACAATCCACAACTTGTGGCAAGTGATGTGGCAAGTGACACGCTAAATACAACTACACTGCTGCTCTCAGCTGCTGATATCACTCTGGTCTCACAAAATAGCTAAAATCGTAAATAAAGGGATTTTTATAACAGCTTACCTGTAAAATCCTTTTCTTGGAGTACATCACGGGACACAGAGCGACTTAGTCATTACTAATGGGTTATATAGTTTACCTTCAGGTGTTGGCACTGGCCAATTCCAAACCGGAAGTACCCTCCCCTATATAAGCCCCTCCCACCCGGGAGCACCTCAGTTTTGTAGCCAAGCAATAAGTGTCCCAAAAAGAGGGGTGGGAGCTCTGTGTCCCGTGATGTACTCCAAGAAAAGGATTTTACAGGTAAGCTGTTATAAAAATCCCTTTTTCTTTTTCGTACATCACGGGACACAGAGCGACTTAGTCATTACTAATGGGACGTCCCAAAGCAATGCCAAATGAGGGGGGGGTACATAAGCTGGGCGCCATCAGGCATGAGGATCTTTTGCGGCCTGCAACACACTGCGCCCAAAGGCGACATCCTCCTGACTTCTAACGTCTACCTGATAGAATCTAGTAAACGTGTGTACCGAAGACCATGTTGCGGCCTTACATCCTTGAGCCAGGGAGGCCTGGTGATGCACTGCCCATGAAGTTCCAACCGCTCTTGTGGAGTGCGCCCTAACTTTGAACGGAGGCGGTCTCTTTCTCAAGCCATAGGCTTGTATTATGACCTGTCGAATCCACTTGGCTAAAGTAGATTTTGATGCTGCCTGACCCCTTCTGGGGCCTTCCGGCAGAACAAACAAAGAATCCGTTCTGCGAATCTGAGCAGTGGCTTTTAGATAAGCTTTAACTGCTCTTACCACATCCAAAGAATGTAATAACTTTTCCTCTACTGAGCTAGGTTTGGGGAAAAAAGAAGGAAGAACCACATCTTGGTTCAAATGAAACCTCGATACCACCTTAGGAAGAAAGGCTGGATGAGGACGTAATACTACTCTGTCCTTATGGACAACCAGATATGGCTCCCTACAGGACATAGCTGCTAATTCCGACACTCTTTTAGCCGAACAAATGGCTACTAAGAAAACCAATTTCCTGGTGAGAAGAACCAAGGAAATGTGTTGTAATGGTTCAAACGGTTGTTTCTGTAGAACCGACAGAACCAGGTTTAAGTCCCAAGGACATATGGGAATACTAACCGGAGGGCTAATACGCATCACTCCTTGTATAAAGGCTTTGACTAGTGAATGCGAAGCCAAGGGCCTTTGAAAAAATATTGACAAGGCCGAAATCTGACCCTTGATAGTACTCAAGGCCAGTTTCCTATCTACAGCCCACTGTAGGAAGTCCAGAATCCTCCCTATCATGTACTTACGTGGATGCCATTTCTTGGTCTCACACCACGTAATGTACGCTTTCCAGATCCTATAATAGATCTGCCTGGATACCGGTTTCCTGGCATTGATCATGGTAGATACCACAGAATTAGAGAGCCCTCTCTTTTTCAGAATGTGGGCTTCAATAGCCAGGCCGTCAAACCTAGGGCTGGTAAGGAAGGGTGGTATATCGGTCCCTGCGAAAGCAGGTCCGGACGAAGTGGGAGGGTCCAAGGACTCCTCACTGACATTTTTACCATCTCCGCGTACCATGCCCTTCGGGGCCACGCTGGAGCCACCAGAATCACTGGTTTCTTTTCTACCCTGATTCTGCGGAGTAATCGCGGTAACAATTGTGGCGGTGGGAATGCATATATCAGCTTGAACCGATCCCAAGGGAACACTAGGGCATCCGAGCCGCAAGCTAGGGGATCCCTTGTGCGAGACACAAACCTGTCCACCTTTGCGTTGAATCTGGATGCTAGCAGATCTACATCCGGTGTTCCCCACCGCTGGCATATTGCCTGGAAAACCTCGGGGTGAAGAGACCATTCCCCCGGGCATAATTGTTGGCGACTTAGAAAGTCCGCTCTCCAATTTTCCACTCCTGGGATGAAAACCGCAGATATGGCTGGGACATATCTTTCTGCCCACTCCAGGATGCAATTTGCTTCCTTCTGGGCTGCACGACTTTTGGTGCCACCCTGATGATTGATATATGCCACTGCCGTGGCATTGCTGATTGAATTCTGACAGGGGACCCCTGGAGTTTGGATGTCCATGCTACTAGGGCATACCGGGCTGCTCGTATCTCTAAGAGATTGATGGGCAGGGCCTTCTCTGCTTCTGACCACCTGCCCTGGAGAGACCATTGCTCCAGCACTGCCCCCCAGCCGATGAGGCTGGCATCTGTAGTGACCACCTTCCAAGAAACCGGACTGAAGGGTTTCCCTCTTTCCAGATTCTGGGGCACCAACCACCAATGGAGGCTCTTGCGAACGGAAGGGGACAGGGACATTGGTAAGTCTAAAGCCTGAACTTTTTTGTTCCAGGCTGACAGTATGGCCCTTTGCAAATTCCTTGAATGGAATTGACCGTAGGGTACCGCTTCGAATGAAGCCACCATCTTTCCCAGCAGCCTCATGCAGAGACGTATGGATGGTTTTCTTTTTGTACCCACTAAGTGGGTCAAATTTCTTAAAGACGACACCTTCTCTGGAGGTAAGAAAATCTTTCTCTGATTTGAATCCAGCCTTAGCCCTAAGTATTCCAGACTTTTGACTGGTCTTAGAGCTGACTTGTCCCGGTTGATAATCCAACCGTGATATTCCAGATACTCGATTGTCTTGTGAATAGCTACTTCCAGCTTTTCCACTGAGTGGTCTATTAGTAGCAGGTCGTCTAGATATGCCATTATCGTTACACCCTGTGTTCTTAGATTGGCCAATAATGGGGCCAGAATTTTTGTGAACACTCGTGGTGCTGTGGCCAGACCGAAAGGTAAGGCTCTGAACTGAAAATGGCGCCCTTCTACTGCAAAGCGTAGAAATTTCTGATGGGCCGGAAAGATGGGAATATGCAGATAAGCATCCCTTATGTCGATCGAGGCTAGCCATTCCTGCCCTTGTAGGGCGGTGGCCACTGATCGGATCGACTCCATCCGAAAGGTCCTGATATTTAGGAACTTGTTTAGCCCTTTTAGATTTAATATGGGCCTCACGTCCCCATTTGGTTTGGGGACTGTGAAAAGGTTCGAGTAAAACCCGAATCCGCTTTCTTCCAGGGGAACCTTCATGATTACCCCTTGGAGCAATAGTTGTTCTAGTGCCAGAAGGAGGGATCCTCTCTTTTGGGGATCTCTTGGCACGTTTGACCTCATAAATTGGGCAGGAGGAGTGCCTTTTAACTCCAGCTTGTATCCCAGACTTACTGCGGAGAGCACCCATCTGTCTCTGATGGTGTCCCGCCAGGTCTCTGTGAACAACTGAAGTCTTCCCCCCACCCGATTGAGCGGGGGCAATACTTCATGCCTTAGGGGGAGGTTTTGTACCTCTCTTGATCCAGGGCTTCTTGTTACCCTGTGATTGTCCCTGATTTCTGCCCCCTGAATTTGACCGCGGAGGCCGTCGGAACTGCTTCACAGCCGATGTGCCCGGGACTGGAGAGGTAGGCCTCTTAAAAGAAGGACTTCTACCCTTGTTCTTAACCGGTAAGAGTGAACTTTTACCGGCAGAAATTTTCTGGATATATTTGTCCAGATCTTCTCCAAATAAGCGTTCTCCATGAAATGGGAAGCTAACCAGCAGTCTTTTACAGGGAGCTTCAGCAGACCAGTTTTTGAGCCACAAAAGCCTACGCATATGTACTATAGACAGCGTAAAGCGGGAGGCCTGTTGGATTGTATCCTTTATGGCGTCCACCGCAAAACACAAGGCTCTAGGCAGGTCAGCTAGGGCATGAGCCTGCTGATCTGGTAAGTCCCTTAAGACTTGTTTCAACTGATCTTTCACTGCTTGGCAGACTCCAATCGCTGCTACCGCAGGTTGTGTCACCATACTTGCTGTAGAGAAAGCAGATTTTAGTAAAGACTCCAATTTTTTATCTATTGGGTCTTTGAACATTGGAACATTATCTACTGGACATGTCAGTGATTTGTTAACAGAAGAGATGGCTGCGTCCACTATAGGGACCCTCCATTTTCTTATGAACTTATCCTCCATGGGATAGATCACCGGAAATCTCTTGGGGGGAGCAAATATTTTATCAGGATGCTCCCAATCCTGGTAAATAAGCCCTTCTAATAAAGGGTGGATTGGGAAGGAACAGACCGCCTGGGGAGCTTTTAGCGACCCCAGCGAGGAAACCGTAGTGGATGGTGGTTCCGCCAGAGGCATTTTAAATGCTGATCGGACCATGTTAGTCAGAGACTGAACCCATAATCTTTCAGCCTGAGAAGCTGAGAAAGGTTCTTCCACTGTTGATTCCTCTATAAGTGAATCAACCTCATCCTGATCCCCTTCAGGTAGGTCGATCTCTGTGTGGGGCTGTTCCTCCACTAACAGGCACTCTGAAGGAGGAGACGGAGATCGGACGCGCTTTTCCTGTGACAGGGAAGCAGCGATCAATGCTGTTAATCTCTCTTCCAATCCTCCCAGAGTTGAGGATAAAACCTCCTCTGTTATATATACAGGAGCAGGTGGACTGGGGACAGCCGCAGCACCAGACATTCCTGCGGGGTTTCTACGGCTACTGACCTCTGCATTCTCAGGGGAGATTGGTGCAGTGCAAGCATGCCCAATATCCTCAGAGCCCGATGGAGACCCCTTTGGCTTCCTGGAAGATTTATTTCCGGAGCGTCTGGACGACATATCCTTTAAGCACAAAGCCGAGGTATTCCCGTCGTCATACACCAATTTTTGCTGGTAATAGTCTAACACAGGTGCTGCTATATACCAGCTGGTGTCCACTAAAGTGCCTTTCTATGGGGATGCCTGCATCAACCGCCTCTGTGTGCCACTGTTTGTTGCTAGCTCTGTTTGCATGCAGCTGACACTTGTACTGTGTCTTTTAACCATGCTGGGACGCCCGCACATGCGCAGAAGCGCCGCGGCGCGCATCGAGCGTCATCCACCCGCCCCGCCCCTTTTTTTTCATAGGAGGCGCGTGCACGCGCCCGCGCGCGCGCCCGTGCGCCAATGGCGCCCTTTTCGAAAACCAACAGAGGACTAGGAGCCAGGGCCCTTTTTGCCGGAGGGCCTGTGCGGTGGATGAACGCAGCAACAGGGCAGAGGAAGTGGATTCCCTCAGAGAAACTTACCAGCTGCCTGGATCTTTTGAGTTGAGAAAACCAAAGATCCACATTTACAAGAAAAATGGACTACAGCGGCCTCTAGTGGTTTAACACAGGTACCGCGGTCCCTGTTTTTTTTTTTTTTTCTTGACTACTATTAAAATTTTACATTTTCAGTAGTTATAGGCAAACACAGATATTTAGCGGGAATACCGTTAGGTAACAGACAGAAAGACAAATTAGGCTTGGGGGTCCCCCAATAGAACCAAGTTCCTGAGGGCCCCCACTTACCTGATCCCCGCCGCAGGACTTTGTTTGGTCCACAAAAGTCCAAACTTCACCTATCACGGCAGGCATTGTAATTAAACCTTCAGGGACCGGGTTCCCAAGGATTCCACTCCCCTGGACCTGTATAGCACCCTGCACAGACAGCGTCTTGGTCGTGGGTATGACCAGAGCTCTGGATCCCAGGGTCCAGCCCTCCTAAGAGAAGCATTACAGGCAAAACCTTGCTCTTCTGCTGCAAGGCCCGGGTACCGACCGTTTAGCTATGAAGCTTTTTTTGGTGGGATCCGGAACAGCTTACTAAGGCCCAAAAGAACCTGTACGCAAGCCCAGTGAAAACACATGTTACTCTTTGGCCAACACCTTAGACACTGGCAAAAAACTGAGGTGCTCCCGGGTGGGAGGGGCTTATATAGGGGAGGGTACTTCCGGTTTGGAATTGGCCAGTGCCAACACCTGAAGGTAAACTATATAACCCATTAGTAATGACTAAGTCGCTCTGTGTCCCGTGATGTACGAAAAAGAAAATACTGTTTTTGGAGCTTAGGGCGGCTCCTTATCATATACACGCAAATGTGGTAAAACACGGCATGCAAACGCCACAAAGCGCTCCTTTCTAAACGCCACTTTCAACCTTAGTTCTGAACACTTTGTACCAGCGTCCCATCTACATGGGGCCTAAAAACGCCTATGCCATTTACAGCTCAAAAACGCCATGGTGGCCATGAGGCCATAGGCTAACATGGAGAGATGTTTTTAAGCTGCAAAAAACGCTCAAACAAGCGGCTTGAAAAACGTCCGTGTGCATGTAGCCTTATATTAACCACTTGCGCACTGCCCAGACCAAGTTTCACATTTCAGCGCTGATGCACTTTCAATGACAATTGTGCGCTCATACAACACTGTAACCCAATGAAAATGAATTATTTCTTGGCACACAAATAGAGCTTGCTTTTGGTGCTATTTGATCACCTTTGTGTTTTTTTGTTTTTGTTTTTATATAAATACAAAAGACCGAGTTTAAAAAATAAATAAATGGATATTTTAACCACTTCAGCACTGGGCCTATTCTGGCACTTCTCTCCTTCATGTAAAAATCATAAATTTATGGCTATAAAATTACTTCAAAACACCAAACATTATATATGTTTTAGGAACAGACACCCTAGGGAATAAGATGGCGGTCTTTGCAAATTTTTATCTTGCTCGGTATTTGCGCAATAAATTTTCAAACGCCTTTTTTTTGCTAAAAATATTACAAAACAGTAAAGTTAGGCCAATTTTTTGGTATAATGTGAAAGATGTTGTTATGCTGAGTAAATAGATACCTAACACGTCACACTTTAAAATTGCGCACACTCATGGAATGACACCAAACTTCAGTAATTAAAAATCTCCCTAGGCGATGCTTTAAATTTTTTTACACGTTACCATTTTGGCATTACAGAGGAGGTCTAGTGCTAGAATTGTTGCACTCGTTCTAACGCACGCAGCAATAACTCACATGTGTGGTTTGAACGGCGTTTACAAATGTGGGCGGGACTTACGTGTGTGTTCGAGATCACGGCTTGGTTAACATACAGGATCACGGCGTGATGTCATAACGTCGCGCCCGGGCCTCCGACGGTCATAGAGATGACTGGTGACTATCTGGTCACCAGTCATCTCCAAATCGTTCTCCGAGCCCAAGATGGCACGGGAGAGCCCAGAGAAGCACCGGATGGCGGCAAGAGGGGGGGGGAACGTCCCCTCCCGCCGCCTATAAGAACGATCAAGCAGCGGAACTGCCACTATGATCATTCAGATGTCACCGCACAAAGCCAAGGATGTCATTTGATGGTGGGCGGTAGGAAACTGGTTAATATTTTTAAAAAAGGTAATTTTTCTTCTTCATTGATGAGACTGCACTGATGGGCACCGGTGGCAAGGGTGGGCACTGAGAGGTGGCATTGCTAGTTGGCACTGGTGGGCAGTGAGAAGTGGCACTGCTAGGTGGCAATGATAGTTGCCAGTGATGGGCACTGATAGGGAGCACTGCTAGGTGCCACTGATTGGCACCAGTGGTGGGCATTGATAGGTGGCACTGGCAGGGGCTACTAATTGTCACAGATAACGCAGAATTGCCTCTTCCTCTTCGGGCCCCATGTTCCTTGCACATAAGCCGGTGATTGCCTTTTTTTTATGCTCACGCTGTCAGCACAAGGAGAAAACAAAAACCATTACCCAGCTTTTGTTTACATCACGTGATCAGCTGTCATTTTCTGACAGCTGATCACATGGTAAAGAGCAGGGATCGGCCCCTTACTCGGATCTGTCATCACCCGAGTCTCAGTGACTCAGTGACCACAGTGCGCGCGCACAAAGGGGAGGACATTTATTGACGGACTCCCGGCAATTGAGGACCATGCTGTGGCCGTCGATCAGTTATAGCGCTGATCTCAAGTGATTAAAGAGGGTCTAAATGGGCCATTGACATGCATCACAATTCAACTTAGGAATGTGTCTTTGAAAAGTTAAACTAAATAATTTGGCCACTTTATCCTTCCAAATAATTCACTTCCTGTCACATAGCCACACAGGAAGTGAGGGAAAATCCCTAATAATGTCTTTCCTTGGGGACACACAGGTCAGTCTAAATACTTTCCCCATTATGCACATTGCACTCCAGCATATTGCGGGGTACACCACAAATTATTAGGTAGTTTGGGGTTTATTTACTAAAGGCAAATCTACTTTGCACTACAAGTGCACTTGCTGTATATCTGAGGGGGACATGCAAGCAAAAAAAAAAACACCATCTTTGCTTTTACATGATTGTAACATCCAATCACCAGTACTTTCCCTCAGATTTTCAGCAGCTACACTTTTACTGCAGAGTGGATTTGTCTTTACCTCCCATACCTCCCAACAGGAACGGAATCTGTGGGTTTCTCCCGCACAGAATATGTTCCGCTGTTATAACCCCCCCCCCCCCCCCCCCCAGCTCCACAACTTCGAAAAAAAGTCGTTCAAACCTCCCGCGGCACCACCCACCCCCGCTCAACAACCTTCTTTTTGAGGACGAAAAATAAATCAAATTTGCAGGGGAGAGGGGAGATCATCAATGTCCCGCAGTGGGACTTTTACAAGTTGGGAGGTATGCTAAACCCCAAACTATACAATGATTTGGGGTGTACACAACAAAGTGCTAGAGTGCAATTTGCTTAATGGGGACACTAGTTTGGTAGGGTTTTACCTTCACTTTCTGTTTAGCTGTGTGACAGGAAGTGAAGCCAATTTTAAGAAAAGGAGACAAAGGCCAAACTACAAAAAAAAAACACGCAGGGGTTCTAACACTTACTTTGTTTCCCTCAAAATGCCCACAGTTAGAATTGTATGGCCTTGAGCTATTTTTAAAGTGGTTGTAAACCCCGTAGACAATTTTTTTTTTACTTTCCTGCAAGACAAAGCTATAATGAGCTAGTATGACTAGCATACTAGCTCATTATGTACCACTTACCTTCGATCGGGGCCCCCGAAGTCGTCCGTGTCCCTCCTCTAGCCGCATCCATCGCTGCGGCGATAGCCGGAATGTTACTTCCGGGTATCGCCGCTGCAGCCAATCACAGCGCCGCTCCGGCGCTGTGATTGGCCGGAGCGGCGAAGACGTGACTCCGCGCATGCACGCGTGAGCTGTCGAATTCGGCTACGTCGTCGAATGTTGCGACCTAGCCGAATTTGTGAATGGGGTGATGTCAGCGTCGCCGCATTTACATACAAATATCTCCTTAACCATGTAGGTTAAGGAGATATTTCATGCACCTACAGGTAAGCCTTAATCTAGGCTTACCTGTAGGTCTTTGTTTAAAAAGTGGGTTTACAACCACTTTAAGTGCAGTGCTCTAAATCAGTGTTTCTCAAGTACCCCCAACAGGCCATGTTTGCAGGATTTCCTTCATCTTGCACATGTGCTTTAAATCACAGTCAATGGTTTTGATTTTTGGACAGCAATTCTCGATAAGATAAATTCACAAAACATGTCCTGCTGGGGGTACTTGAGGACTGAGGCTGAGAACCACTGCAGTAAAAAAAGGAAAATTGAATACTTACCGCTCTGTATTTTTCATTTCCTGGTGACGCTCCATGGCAGCACACAATACATGCATATGCTAGCATGAAGGCACCAGATTAGACAAATCTCACCTGTTTTGTTTTGACATGCCAATCAGCTGTCACATTTGTTGCAAAGAAAACACAAAACAAACATCAAAACTTTGCATCAAATTTTATTGGTCAACAAAACAAAAGGGAAGGCAAAATAAAAAACATGGTCAATTTGAAACAGTTACAGACTCAACATCTTGAGAAATTTTTGGCAAAAAAAAATGCAGCACAGACAATTAAATCAAAGTGAACAAACAACACACATTAACAACATCAGAATTATTTCAGGGGAACATTTTCCCCACACAAAAAAATACAATCCACAAAAGTTAACCAATCACCTGTTTTGCAAAGACATAACAAATAAAATACATGTGTTACAAACTCGATAAGGACACCAACATGTACATTTTGCCACACACACACACACACACACGCCTCTTCTCAGGGCAAGCAAACGAATGTTCCCTCTGAGCTTTATATAACATATGTTTGTGTGCTAATGAGGCAATTGAAAACACATGCACAGTCCATGAAACACCCAAAATGCAAGTTCTCCCAATGTAGAGACTGAAATTCAAAGTGGCTACACCTGTTAAGGATGTCCTTCAATTACTAACCCATAAAAACACTCTCTGAGTGAGCATACCCAAAAATATCCAGGCGCTGTTCACACACAAAAAGCACCCAAAAAAAATCTAACTGGCTGGGCATGTGCAGAACAACACCAATGCAGCTAGCAAAAAATAACCCCCCCCCCCCCCTACCCCCGTCCAAAATTAAGCACATCATCCAGCATGCTACAAAATTAGAGATGGGACAATCCCCCCACCCCCCCACCAACAAATACCATTGCAGTCTATGGGAACTGACTTGTTAATTTTGCTAGTCCCCACTTGGCTGGCTTATCTTCTAGTTATTGGCCTTAAAATGGGGGCCCAGGTCCCACCCTAAGGGACATATGTCAATGTCACCAATTTGGAAAACACCAAAAACAAAACAAAGAGAAGTGCCTTTAAATATGCCAAATTGCTTAAGGGCCATTTCACACCACATGCAGTGCATTGCGTTTTTTATGCATCCAAAATGCATGGAAAGTTGGTTATATGGTTCTAAATGGCAGTGTTTGTTCCAGTGCGTTCCAGTTCCCCCAAAAAAGTAGAACATGTTGCATTTTACCTGCACTGGACTGCACTGGAACGCAGCAAAACGCATCATAAACGCACTGGAACGCACCGGAACACACCTAAATGCACCAAAAACACACTGGAACACACTTGTCCTTATCTATGGTTAATAAAAAAGAGGGGTGAAAAAAAAGCACTGGACTGCATCAAAAACGTACCAAAAATGCACTGGAACGCATGAAAAACATGCATGCAGAAAAGCACCTGGAACGCATCCGGACTGCGTTTCTATGGTGTGAACTGGCCCTAGTTCACACTATAGAAACGCAGTCTGGGTGCGTTCCAGGTGCTTTTCTGCATGCGCGTTTTTGACACATTCCAGTGCATTTTTGATGCGTTTTTGATGCAGTCCAGTGTTTTTTTCCCCCTCTTTTCACTTAGGACAAGTGTGTTGCAGTGCGTCTTTGGTGCATTTAGGTGCGTTCCGGTGCATTCCAGTGCATTTTTGGTACGTTCCGTTGCGTTTTTGATGTGTTTTACTGGGGTCCAGTACAGTTTTGTACCTAAAAAATGCAGCATGACCAATTTTTTTTTTGCTTTCTGAAACGCACTGGAACGGACTGCAGTGGTGTGAACTATGCCATTGGCATTAATGTGATCAACTTTCTTTGCGTTTTTCATGCATCAAAAAAACGCACTGCACTGCAACCGGTGTGAACTGGCCCTAAATACCATACCCGGGGGGTGTCTATAGTATGCCTGTAAAGTAGCACATGTTTTCCATGTTTATAACAGTTGGAGAGCAAAATGACATTTCTAAAGTAAAATAATAGTCATTTAAAAGTCCTTGCGGCTGTAATGAATTGCTGGTTCCCGTCAATACAGATAAAAGTAATTGAAAGTCTTTGATTACACAAAAAACAAAAGCGTGGGGGTCCCCCAAATTCCATTACCAGGCCCTTCAGGTCTGGAATGGATATTAAGGGGAACCCCGCTGCAATTTTTTTTTAAAAATGACGGGGGGTTTCCCTAAATATCCATACCAGGCCCTTCAGATCTGGCATGGATTTTAAGGGGAACTCCACCCCAATTTTTTTTTAAAAATGGCGTGGAGTCCCCCCAGAAATCCACACCAGACCCTTATCCGAGCAAATAACCTGGCAGGCCGCAGGGGAAAAGGGGGGGGATGAGAGAGCGGCCCCCCCTCCCTCCTGAACCGTACCAGGCCACATGCCCTCAGCATGGGGAGGATGTCCCCATGTTGATGGGGACAAGGGCCTTATCCCCACAACCCTTGCCCGGTGGTTGTGGGGGTCTGCGGGCAGGGGGCTTATCGGAATCTGGAAGACCCCTTTAACAAAGGGGACCCCCAGATCCCGCCCCCCCCCTGTGTGAAATGGTAATGGGGTACAAATGTACCCCTACCATTTCACAAAGAAAGTGTAAAAAATGTAAAAAATGACAAGAGACGGTTTTTGACAATTCCTTTATTAATGTCTTTTCTTTTCTTCTAACTTCTTCCATCTTCTTCTTCCTTCTTCTTCTTCCTTCTTCTTCCTTCTTCTTCTTCCTTCTTCTTCTTCCATCTTCTTCTTTTCTCCATTCGGGTTTCTTCCTCCATCTTCATCTTCCTCTTTATCTTCATCTTCATCTTCCTTCTTCCTTCGGTCTTCTCGTCCGCATCTTGCTCCGGCGTCTTCCCTTCTTCTTTCTTCGGCTGCTCCGTTTGAATTGGAGGTTCCCGCTGTGCGACGCTTCAGTTCTTCAGTTCCCCTCTGGGTCCGCTTACACCCGGTGACCCCGCCCCCCTCTGACGCACATGGATTTCACAGGGACTTTCCCCGTGGTGTCAGAGGGGGGCGGAGCCACCGGGTGGCAGCGGACCAAGTGGAGAACTGAAGCGTCGCACAGCGGGAACCTCCAATTCAAACGGAGCGGCCGGAGAAGAAAGAAGAAGGGAAGACGCCGGAGCAAGATGCGGACGAGAAGACCGAAGGAAGAAGGAAGATGAAGATAAAGATGAAGATGAGGATGAAGATAAAGATGAAGAGGAAGAAACCCAAATGGAGAAAAGAAGAAGATGGAAGAAGAAGAAGAAGGAAGAAGATGGAAGAAAGGAGAAGACATTATTAAAGGAATTTTCAAAAACCGGCTCTTGTCATTTTTTTAATTTTTTACACTTTTTTGTGAAATGGTAGGGGTACATTTGTACCCCATTACCATTTCACATAGGGGGGGCGGCCGGGATCTGGGGGTCCCCTTTGTTAAAGGGGTCTTCCAGATTCCGATAAGCCCCCCCGCCCGCAGACCCCCACAACCACCGGGCAAGGGTTGTGGGGATGAGGCCCTTGTCCCCATCAACATGGGGACATCCTCCCCATGTTGAGGGCATGTGGCCTGGTACGGTTCAGGAGGGAGGGGGGGCCGCTCTCGTCCCTCCCTCTTCCCCTGCTGCCGGCCAGGTTATGTGCTTGGATAAAGGGTCTGGTGTGGATTTTTGGGGGGACTCCACGCCATTTTTTTTTTATTTGGGGTGGAGTTCGCCTTAAAATCCATGCCAGATCTGAAGGGCCTGGTATGGATATTTGGGGGGAACCCCACGTAATTTTTTTAAAAAATTTGCAGCGGGGTTCCCCTTAATATCCATTCCAGACCTCAAGGGCCTGGTTATGGAATTTGGGGGAACCACCACGCTTTTTTTTTTTGTGGTTAGCAAAGACTTTCAATGACTTTTCTCTATATTGCCGGGAGCCGACAATTCATTATAGCCGCGGGTGCTTTTAAATGCCTTTTTTTTCCTTTAGAAATGTAATTTTGCAGGCGCAATGGAAAGTTCAGAGCTGCGCCTGTTCAACTTATGCAAATTGGTTTCCGTGACTTGACATTTACTAAGATTTTGCCGGCACAGTGTCTAGGCGCGTTTGAACCATTGAAATTCCCGCGCTGAGCTCAAAAAAACTCCCGCAGCTCGAATCCTACTTGCCGGCGCAGCGGGCTGGTTTTGAAAAAGTTACTTTATCACTCAATTTTGGCCATGTTTGTTATTTGGGCAGGTGTCCCTACACTTCCTCACATCACCCCCATTATATTCTCACTTCCAGCTTCTTTATATTTAGTGGAATGAAGATGTAGCGCTAAGTGAAGAAATGAAGCTCAATAATTTGGGCCTCCAATCAAACCAAAGTGATAAATAATATCAATATAATGAGTCCATAGAAAATTTTCGTGTTGTGAAGAAAGAACATGTAGCACTGAAGGGTCATCACATAACTCTTGTAGAAAAAGAGAGGTAGAATACTCTTACCGGAACATTAGACCTGTGGTTTAGGCAGGTCAAATAGGCATACGAAATCCCAGTGGCACTCCTCATCAGTTAGTCTGGAAACTGGATCAGATGGGTCCCCAATGTAGACTGTCCGGTAGGCTCCCCGACTTGACAGCAGACTCTGGGTTTCACACCGATCCAGGTGGTCCTCCGAGGGAGATAAGAGAGCTTAAAGAAAAATTTACTCCACATAAAACCTCTTTAGAGTACATCTCTCTTTCAACCACTCTAAAAAGCCACCTAGAAAAGGAGGAAAAGGAACAGAGACTCAAGAAGCAAAAGAAATATAATAGAGACATTATAGATTACAGGTCTAATCTTGTTTTTGGGTGGCAAAAAAAGATTCAAGCATCTCTGGTCTCGGCCAGTGAGAATCTAGAGATGGAGGTGATTCAATCTGATGGCCGGAATTTGGATCGAACATTAACCTTCGAACCTGTGGCTCAGAACACCTCAGTACGGCCACCCCCTAATCCCAAACCCCTTGGGACAGGCCCCTCTAACAAAACTCTAAACTCCAGACCCAAAACACGAGTTCCCAATACTCAGGTGGCTTATCCTTCCCAACCCAGAGGGAGGGGCCCTAGGAGTAGAGGGAAAGGTCCTCAAAGGGGTCAGTCTAGAGACTCTTTTCAATCTAACTATGGGCGTCCCAGGGACTCTCATCAATATGAGAGTCCAAGGAGACCAGGGGCGAATTGGCATGATTACCACGAAGCCCCAAGGTGTGGTGGACATGATGGTCAATTCCGGACCCCTTCTCGCCCCTACAATAGGCCTCTTCCCTTCTATGATGATTATACGAGGGAGGAGTACTATGATTCCTATAATGACCGAGACAGAGACATTGATCTGTTGTCCAGGTCCCCATACAACTATAACCAATACCCCTCCGGCCCATCCCATCCTTCGGGTTTTCACAGGGCGGTTCCAGACTACCTTGGAAGCCCAGAAGGAAAAGAGGTGTCAGAGGAGGTTGGAGGGTCCAGAGCAAAAAGGCCCAGAACAAGATAGGCTCGGGTGTCTTTAATTTGAGCTCAACAAACCTAACGGACGAAGAGAACCTGGTCTTAGACAAGGGACTTAAATATGTTCCTCCACGGAACATGAATAGGTTCTCTACCTTTATTGATGTCCATAAGTTTGTTTGTAAGCTCAATATACAGAGGCACTTCTTGAACCCATCCAATGTCTCCATTGCTGTTCCCACCCCCATGGACACAAATGTACACACTGGATTGTCAAATCCTTCCCTATTCAATCCTCCTGGTTTTGTAGCACCTGCGATTAACGTTTTTCGCAACCTAGTGCTCCAGGACTTGGAGAAGTTACCACCTAAGAGGACGCACACAAATCCTAAGATTAAATTAGGTTTAAAACAATTATGTGAACAAAAGGATTTAATCGTCCGTCCAGCAGACAAAGAGGGTGCCATTGTCGTGCTTGACAAGAGTATGTATATCAGGGAAATGAATAAGATTCTTGGTGATACAGATACCTATAAGCAGGGATGAGCCGAACACCCCCCTGTTCGGTTCGCACCAGAACCTGCGAACAGACAAAATGTTTGTGTGAACTTTAGAACCCTATTAAATAGAATGGACTCGAACGTTCGAAATCTAAAGTGTTAATTATAAAGGCTTATATGCAAGTTATTGTCCTAAAAAGTGTTTGGGGACCTGGGTCCTGCCCCAGGGGACATGTATCAATGCAAAAAAAAGTTTTAAAAACGGCCGTTTTTTCGGGAGCAGTGATTTTAATAATGCTTAAAATGAAAAAATAAAAGTGAAATATTCCTTTAAATTTCGTACCTGGGGGGTGTGTATGATATGCATGTAAAGTGGCGCATGTTTCCCGTGCTTAGAACTGTCCCTGCAAAAAATGTCATTTTTGAAAGAAAAAAAGTCATTTAAAACTGACTCGCGGCTATTAATGAATTGTCGGCTCCCGGCAATACATTCAAAAGTCATTGATAAAAAAAAAAAAAAAGCGTGGGGGTTCCCCAGAATTCAATTACCAGGCCCTTCAGGTCTGGAATGGATATTAAGGGGAACCCCGCCGCAAATTTAAAAAAAATTGACGTGGGGTTCCCCCAAATATCCATTCCAGGCCCTTCAGATCTGGCATGGATTCTAAAAGGAACTCCACCCCAAATTTAAAAAAAAATGGCGTGGAGTCCCCCTAAAAATCCATACCAGACCCCTTATCCGAGCACGCAACCTGGCCGGCCGCAGGGGAAGAGGGGGGGACGAGAGAGCGGGCCCCCTCCCTCCTGAACCGTACCAGGCCACATGCCCTCAACATGGGGAGGATGTCCCCATGTTGATGGGGACAAGGGCCTCATCCCCACAACCCTTGCCCGGTGGTTGTGGGGGTCTGCGGGCGGGGGGCTTATCGGAATCTGGAAGACCCCTTTAACAAAGGGGACCCCCAGATCCCGCCCCCCCTATGTGAATTGGTAAGGGGTACATTGTACCCCTACCATTTCACGAAGAAAGCGTAAAAAAATGTTTAAAAAAAACACACAAACACCTTGAAAAAGTCCTTTATTTAAAAAAATAAATAAAAAAAAAAAAAAACATTCCAGCGGTGAAATCCAGTGTCCCGCGGCGATCCCGATGTCCAGCGCTGTCCTTCATTGGTTGTGCCTGAGCGGACCTGATGGGGAACTCCCTCTCAGTATTTTAAATGTATAGACCCGCCCCTTCTAAAGTTCCCCATCAGGTCCGCTCAGCGGACCAGATGCGGAACATGAGAAGGGGCGGGTCTATACATGTATTACCAAAGTGAGAGCAGTTCCCCATCAGGTCCGCCCCCTCGGTATGTCGGACCCGCCTACATCATTGGCTTGAGCGGGGAACTTCCTTCACTTTGTAAATTTAAATTACACAGTGAAGGAAGTTCCCCGCTCAAGCCAATGACGTAGGCGGGTCCGACATACCGAGGGGGCGGACCTGATGGGGAACTGCTCTCACTTTGGTAATACATGTATAGACCCGCCCCTTCTCATGTTCCGCATCTGGTCCGCTGAGCGGACCTGATGGGGAACTTTAGAAGGGGCGGGTCTATACATTTAAAATACTGAGAGGGAGTTCCCCATCAGGTCGCTCAGGCACAACCAATGAAGGACAGCGCTGGACATCGGGATCGCCGCGGGACACTGGATTTCACCGCTGGAATGTTTTTAGTTTTTTTTTAAAAAAAGGACTTTTTCAAGGTGTTTGTGTGTTTTTTTAAACATTTTTTTACGCTTTCTTCGTGAAATGGTAGGGGTACAATGTACCCCTTACCAATTCACATAGGGGGGGCCGGGATCTGGGGGTCCCCTTTGTTAAAGGGGTCTTCCAGATTCCGATAAGCCCCCCGCCCGCAGACCCCCACAACCACCGGGCAAGGGTTGTGGGGATGAGGCCCTTGTCCCCATCAACATGGGGACATCCTCCCCATGTTGAGGGCATGTGGCCTGGTACGGTTCAGGAGGGAGGGGGGGCCGCTCTCTCGTCCCCCCCTTTTCCCCTGCGGCCGGCCAGGTTGCGTGCTCGGATAAGGGGTCTGGTATGGATTTTTAGGGGGACTCCACGCCATTTTTTTTTAAATTTGGGGTGGAGTTCCCCTTAAAATCCATGCCAGATCTGAAGGGCCTGGAATGGATATTTGGGGGAACCCCACGTCAATTTTTTTTTAAATTTGCGGCGGGGTTCCCCTTAATATCCATTCCAGACCTGAAGGGCCTGGTAATGGAATTCTGGGGAACCCCCACGCTTTTTTTTATTTTTTTTATCAATGACTTTTGTATGTATTGCCGGGAGCCGACAATTCATTAATAGCCGCAAGTCAGTTTTAAATGACTTTTTTTCTTTCAAAAATGACATTTTTTGCAGGGACAGTTCTAAGCACGGGAAACATGCGCCACTTCACATGCATATCATACACACCTCCCAGGTACGAAATTTAAAGGAATATTTCACTTTTATTTTTTCATTTTAAGCATTATTAAAATCACTGCTCCTGAAAAAACGGCCGTTTTTAAAACTTCTTTTTGCATTGATACATGTCCCCTGGGGCAGGACCCAGGTCCCCAAACACTTTTTAGGACAATAACTTGCATATAAGCCTTTATAATTAGCACTTTAGATTTCTCCCATAGATTTTTCGAATTTGCCTCGAACACCCCAATTTGTTCGCTGTTCGGCGAACGGGCGAACAGGCAATGTTCGAGTCGAACATGAGTTCGACTCGAACTCGAAGCTCATCCCTACCTATAAGGTCATTCCATCAGACCCAACCTTGAAATATAGCCTTTGGTCAGGGTCATGCCTCCCTTTTTGAAGGACACAGGTGATACCATCAGGTTGCTACAAACAGTGGACTTCCGGAATGGCATGATTCTGGCCACTGCGGATGTGGCTGCCCTCTACACATGTATACCCCATGATTTGTGATTCAAGGCTGTTGAATATTACCTGTCTCAGAGTGTTAGCATACCCAATGTGCAGCGTAATTTCATCATGCAACTTCTGAGATTCGCTACTACCCACAATTACTTTTGGTTTCAGAACAGTTTCTACCTACAAACCAAGGGTGCTGCGATGGGGGCAAAATTTGCTCCCAGCCTGGCCAATTTATTCATGGCCAAGTGGGAGGAGGATGTCATCTATGCCCATAGGAGACCAGAATTGGTTCTCTGGGTTCGTTATATAGATGACATCCTCCTCCTATGGAATGGCAGCCAAGCATCTCTAGATGATTTTATGGTCTCGCTTAATGCCAACGAACGTGGTATTAGGCTGAGCCATGAAGCTAGTTCTACATCAGTCCATTTTTTGGATTTGGAAATCAAAGTGGTTGACAACCGATTGGAATTCTCTACGTTTTTCAAGCCTACCGATCATAACGGTTACATCCCTCGAGACAGCTGCCATCATTCACAATGGCTTAAGTCAGTGCCAAAGAGCCAGTTCCTCCGGTTGCGGAGGAACTGCTCTAAAGTCAGTGATTTTGTTTTACAAGCAGCTGTCCTGAGGGGCCGTTTTTATTGATAAAGGCTATTCACCTGGAGATCTCGATGAGGAGATCGATCGGATCCAGCGGATCGATCGGGACTCCCTACTTGTGGTTGGTCCCCCCAAAGCTACCAATGAGAAGTTTAAGTGGTCTTTCTTCACTACTTACTCTGTGCAGTCTCGCCAGGTAAAAGAAATACTGAAGAAACACTGGAATGTCCTTAGAAGCGATGCACTTTTAGGTGCGGTGCTACCTGAACGGGCAGGGGTGATCTTTAGAGGTGCCCGGTCTGTCCAAGGTGACATCGCACCAAATGTTATAGACCCTCCTAAACGTATCTCTTTTTTTCAAAATTGCAAGGGCTATTTTCCGTGTCGCAAGTGCAATGTTTGCGCACATAACATTAGTGGGAGACGCAAGAGTGAGACCTTCCAGTCTACGGCTACACTTAAGACTTACCATATGAAGTGTTTCACTACTTGCACCACGCAATACATTGTTTACTTGCTGACATGCCCATGCAAAAAACAATATGTGGGACGTACGATCCGAACCTTTACTATAAGGGTGAATGAGCATATTGCCAACATAAAAAATGGGAAAACCAATCATAGTGTCCCGCGACACTATCTTGAACACCATGATCGAGATCCCACAGGCACTCAGTTTTTAGCCATAGATCAGTACGTTTCACATTGGAGGGGAGAATCTAGGATTCGGGGAGTATCCCGACTTGAAACGTACTGGATCTATGAGCTTCGCACCTATGCCCCCCACGGAATGAATGTTGAATGGGATATCAATTCATTCATCAATAAGGCTTGAGTGCCCTTCCCTTCTTTCTGTGGATTAATAAGATTTTTCGCTATGTGTGCGTATGCAAATCTCCTTGTATTTGGCTTTGTGTGCGCCCTCTTTTAGGTTCTGGTCCATTTTTTATTTTATAATTTTTTTTATTTCTTTTCTCTAGGGTGTCTTAAGTGCTCCCCATATTTGTAGTTTATTTTGGTGTTTAGGTTATTTTATGTACTGTCTACAGATCCATTGACCTGGTAGACTTTTAGATAATTTTATTCCAGCACTTTTCTTTATTTACCACAAGATGGTGCTGTTACTTTAAGGTCTTTTTAGCCTGTTTGATATTACTTGGTGGTGTCCATGCGTTCCAGGCCTCTTTGTGAGAGAGAGGCTTGGCAGACTTTTTAGTGACAGATGAGTGTTTATATACAGGAAGCGAGGCTTTCCAAGCCTCGCTTTGGTTACATGACACTTCCTGTTTCTACTCATCGTAGAGTGTCCATGCGCTCCAAGCCTCTTTGTGAGAGAGAGGCTTGGTAGACTTTTTAGTGACAGATGAGTGGTTTACATACAGGAAGCGAGGGTTTCCAAGCCTCACTTTGGTTACATGACACTTCCTGTTTCTACTCATCGTTTGCATGATACTATTTGTCCCAGATTGGATACAGTGCGAGTTGTACCGTGTATGTAAGTGGTGTTTTAGCCACACATATTTGTTTTTATATATTGCATATTATTTATTATGTATACTGCTGCATGGCATGTTTGGGTGGGCGTTGAGATGTGGTGTGGGCGTTGGACGCCGCACGTCTTCTCCAACCCACTTTCTCATGGCGAGCTTTTTGAACAAAGGTTATTGGCAGTCGCTTGGGTCCATCTCCAGCTCGGCCTATCATGGTTTGCTTCCTGGGAGGTGCGAACCGTATAGCGAACGTGGTAGGTTGACCGGGAGGTGGAAACTACCCACCTTGGATCTGGTGAGCTGTTTACCCAATCATATGTTGTAATCAATTATCTGTCTGATTGGTTGAGAACCTTGTTAGATTGTATTTGTTCACTATATATATTTCTGCAGTGGAAGAGGTTGGTTGATGTCCCTGTTGAAGAACATTTGTTCGAAACGTGTAGGGCTTCGTACACTACCTCATTCACTGCCCCTTTTTAAACGTTTTTATTGTTTGTGATCACTTTTATGTTGGTTGAATAAACCCTCATTGACCTGCACCATTGGAGCATTCCTTCCCTTCTTTTCTCCTCACATGGGTGGTTGGTCAAGTAATAGCTTCCTTTGGCCACTGGTTACTAATATTCACCGTGGTAAAGAGTCTCCTTGCTGAGTGGCGGTTCCAGTTCCATCGGGGGACCACCTGGATCGGTGTGAAACCCAGAGTCTGCTGTCAAGTCGGGGAGCCTACTGGACAGTCTACATTAGGGACCCATCTGATCCAGTTTCCAGACTAACTGATGAGGAGTGCCACTGGGATTTCGTATGCCTATTTGACCTGCCTAAACCACAGGTCTAATGTTCCGGTAAGAGTATTCTACCTGGAGTGTGCATGCGCGTGGATCCCGGGACGGTCATGCTGTAACCGAGCTCCGCACACCGCCGGCACAAACACAGCGATATTAAGCGCAGGACAGCAGTGTTAGTCCAAAAAAAGAGACAGCAGGGGACTGGAACCCAAGGGGAAGGCGATGAGACGCCAGAAACGGCAATATAAGCAGGCTATCAAGAAGAATCAGCCGAAGCAGCTCACCTCCGCACAGTCTCCTTCATCCAAGATGGCGCCGGGTAAGCAAGACACGCGAGGTAGCCAGGGCCCTGAGCAGCCTAACTCCCCACAGCGCTCACAACCCTCTCCACGAGCAGAGATCAGAGATCCCTTCTCCTCTCAATCCTCTGGGGACCTAGAGGAAGACGGACAGGGAGCGATTTCACCCTCCCTATTATTATCCACCGGAGCATCCCTATGGGGCCAGGGACGGGCAGGATCACCAGGCTCATCCATGGACAGAAACATGGCGGAATTGTCAGATTCACTATTCAGCCAAGCCAGCCAAGCCAGCCCAGGCCCAGCAGATTCTCCTCTCCCACAGACCCCGTATACAGGGGACACAGCCTTACTGGCAAGATTTTCAGCCATGCTGCAGCAGGAACTCTCTAAAGCATGTAGCATTATAACGCATGACATTAAACAAGATATTCAGAGTTTTGGTGTACGGATAGAGGCGATCGAAACTAAAGTGGATAAGTCGGTACACCGTATCAATCAAAATTCCAGAATGACAGCAGAAATGCAGGACAGACTGGACGAGGCCTATGCAAAAATCGAGGACCTCGAGAATAGATCCCGCCGCTATAACATACGCATAAGGGGACTCCCAGAAACCCACACCAATCTGGAAGATGCCATGCACACCCTGATGCAAGAGCTGATACCTGATATACCGCAGCAATATCTGGAAATCGATCAAATCCATAGGGCCCTTACAGCCCCACGGCCCGACGGACTCCCCCATGACATAATAGTGAAGCCGCACTATTACAAGATAAAGGAAAAATTGATGGCAGCTGCGAGATATAAACAGGACCTGACCTTATTAGGCTCTCAGATACAGCTATTCACAGATTTGGCCCGTTCGACGGTGCAAAAACGCCGTACATTGAAGCCACTTCTCCAGCAACTACAGAATTGCCAAATAAAATACAGATGGGCTTTCCCCTTTCGCCTCTCCTTTACATACAGGGACAAGAGCTGTTCATTTTTGAATTACAACGATGGAGAGAACCTTTTGCTGGAATTGGGAATTATTTCCAGGGAAAGGCCATCCACACCACCCCCCTAACCACCGAGACAGGGCCCTGTCTCCCTTGTGGTCATCTCAACGATCCAAGACTGACCAACGAAACCCGACATCGACCTGAAGAACAAACAGTGCTCCCCAGGACGGGGAACAGAATTTCTTAAAACTGGGATCTTCCCCCCTACCCAAGATGGAAGATTGACCTGCTTGATTCGAATCAAACCTAAGGAGGAGGTCTCCCCCACTTGGGGGACAAGTTCGGCACTTATGCCTTGAAAGTTAACTTGGTTCTCGAAATTACAGGTTATACCAAAATCTTGTTTGTTGACAAGAAAAGTTGAGTAGCGAAGTTCAACCCGTGAGTCCGGTCTCACTATAGGACAGCAGGGTCAGTTGACCCATCGCAGATGTTTCATGAGGACCAAGTCCCCTTTTTCTTTATCTTTTTTGACAGTTTTTTCTCTTTTTCCTCTTTTATTTTCATCTTTTATTTTTGCCTATTGTTTGCTCAGTCGACACACAACTATTGTTTTTTATGCATTGAATTTTTACTGACATGTAGTTTCGTTTTGCATTTTTGTCCCCATTTTTATTTTTTATTTTTTATCCCTTCTTTCTCTCAGCGAGTGTAAGTCCTGCACCTGTTGAGATAAAAATTGAGTTTGGAGCCGAGGTGGACTCACATGCTACTCCAGTGACCTTGTCCTCATCCACGGATGAGAGCAAATTCACACCTAATTCCCAGGTGATTTACCTGGAGCAAATCCTGTCCATACGGAGACAGGTTAAATAACTGTGATGAAACTTAATGCATCTTTGGAAGTGAGTACCAGCTTCCTTCTGAGTCTACTAACATTCTCTATTTTCTTTTCTCCTCTTTTCTTCTTTTCTGGAGGGTTGACTCTTCCCCCCCCCCCCGGACCAGTGGTGCCCGGCTGGTTAAATGAAACTGCCTTATCCCGAGTAATAGTACAACCAGGGATGGAAAGTCTGGAACAGGGTAAGAGTGTTCTGCAGAACCATGATGGCGAACGACCACCACACTAAATACTCTATTATTACACATAATGTGCAAGGCTTTAATTCTCCTGCCAAGAGAACGAATGCCTTCACATATTACTATAAACAAAAGGCTGACATTCTGATGCTTCAGGAAACACATTTTTCTAAATCATCTACCCCGAAATATCTTAGTGCAAAATACCCACAATTTTATACATTCTCTGGCCCCGATAAAAAGCTTGGTGTAGCAGTATGCTTTTCTCGCAAAGTGCCGTTTGTACCCATTACCATAATTAGAGATAAACAGGGCAGATATGTCATGGCAGTGGGCCACATCAACGATCAGATAACATCCGTAATATCCTACTACTACACAAGGGTCAAATAGACTTTTTTCATAACATGTTCAAGACGCTACTCCCCAAAATACAGGGACAGGTCATATTGGGAGGGGACAGTAATATGCCACTAGACCAAACATTAGATAAGTCTTCCCGAGGCAAATCGCTGCTTAGACGTGTACCAAAGAGCAGTAGCAGACTGGCGAAGTTGTTACACGATAATGACTTTATAGACACATGGAGAAAAGATAACCCTTCAGGGAGGGACTATACTTTTTATTCTCATGTACATCACACATATTCGAGAATTGACCATATATTCATAAGAACTCCACTATTACCATATATCACTTCAGTGGACATACTAAATACCCCCTGGTCAGATCACTCACCAGTTAGACTTTCTTTGTACAATCTGTGGATGAAGCCTTACCCGTCCCCATGGAGACTGAATGCCACTATGCTAAATGACCCAATTACGGTTATGGAGATAGAAAAATAAATACGCTTATTTTTGAAGGAAAACCTACCAGGGACAACTTCCCCAGTAGTTAATTGGGCAGCACATAAAGCCACAATAAGGGGTAAATTGCTCCAACTAGCAGCACGGAATAAGCGTTCTAGGAATAGCACGATAGCAAAACAGGAACAACAGCTAAAAAACGTGCTGGCAGAACAAAGGCTGAATCCACAGGTCGATATCAGACATAAAATAAATGAGGCCAGGTTAGCACTAGCGGAAAAAAAAATAAGATGGGCACGACACAGATACTACACGATGGGAGACAAACCTACCACACTATTAGCGAGGAAATTAACACCCCGTCCCTATACATCAGCACTACCCAAGCTACGGCTAAAAAATGGTAGACATAGTCAGAACCCAGAAAGAATAGTGAAGGAATTCACAGAGTTTTACACTAGGCTCTATAAAACTTCAGACAAAGTAGGGCGTGATACAATGGATAAATTCTTTGAACACATCCCCTTGCCAACCATACAGAAAGAACACATGGAACTTATGGAACAGGAATTTACCGAAACAGAGATATCACAGGCAATTAAAAACCTTAACCCAGGCGCATGCGCGGCAGCTCCCAAGATGGCCGCCGGCTTCTAGAGCTCCGCTCCACTGCGACCCATTAATCGACACCGGAGCCTACAGAGCGCCCCCACAGCCCCCACAACAGGATATTCGAGCGGGGGAAGCCTCCCGGATCACCCAGATGTCCGCGGTTCAGGCGCGGAGAAACCTGACAGGACAAATGACCGCGAGTCCCTGTCCCCTCAGCTATGCCAAGATGGCGGCGGCAGCACGAGGCCCTCAGAGCACGGAGCTCCCAGAGGACATTATAACTGACCTGGATATCTCACCGCGATCCCCTGCAGGTACTGACTTTCCCCCCCTGAATCTGGCCGCATCCCCAGCCTCCACTGAATCGCTGCTAAGCAGTATGATAACAGGCAACCCCACGACCCCTATGATGGACCCAAATACAGGCCTCCTATTGACTGCCACTGATAACTCAGGCCTTTTTCCTAACCACCCGGATTTATCATCCATGATGGCTGCGTTTGCACAAATGCTCTCCACAGGGCTTGCTCAGAACGCTGCACAGATCACAGCTTCCATTCATGCTGACCTGCAGCAAATTGGAGTGAGAATGGACACTATTGAACAGAAAGCTGACCAGGCTGTTTCCCGCATTAACCAAAATACCGATAGACTGCAAGAGGTACAGGATCAATTAGAAACAGCGTTCGCAAAAATAGATGACCTCGAGAATAGAACGAGAAGATATAACTTTCGGGTACGGGGGATCCCTGAAACTGAAAAGGAGGTACAAAATACTGTAAAAGCTCTCATTAGAAGCCTTATCCCCGAGATTACTGCGAGTCACCTGGAGCTGGATAGAGCTCACAGAGCCCTCCAACCCCCCCGTTCTGATGGTCTCCCCAGGGACATCATAGTAAAACCTCACTATTATTCAGTCAAAGAAAAAGGTGATGAAGAAATCCAGGAGCTCGGACAGCCTCACTTTTCAGGGACACAACATACAGATCTTTGCCGACTTGTCACCTTTCACTATTCAAAAAAGACGTTCCTTAAAGCCTTTACAGGTGGTCTTTCCCACTCCGCCTGAACTTTTCGTACAGGAATAAAAGCTATGGATTCTCCTCATTGGTGGAGGGAAAACGCCTCCTCCTGCACCTGGGGATCCTCTCGCAGGAACCTTCACCCATGCAGACTTCCAGAAACACACCGTCTTCATCTAAAAGACCACCGCCTGCTAGCCCACTGCAACACAACTGGCTGACTCAAAGCTCCAAAAGATCTAAAGAAAATCTACCACCTTGAAAGAAGACCCCCTCGTCATTGATCAGGGCCCTGATCTGAGAAAACTTCATCCTCCCTGAGTGCCTGAGACTTATGCCCCCTCCTCACTACTGGGATCCTAAGCGTGACGGGACTCATCACATAACGTGAACAGTCATGTTTCATTTACTCACCTCTACAGAAAGACACTGCAGTACTATGAGTACGGGTTACCTGGACGAAGGGTGGGGGTGGGGGGATTAATTTCTCTTGCACATGCAATAACTAAACAGTTATATGGTCTGCCTCCTTAGTTAGTCCCTTATACCTAAAATTATTTCTGTTATGGCCGGCAGTTTATGGATAGAAAGATGTTTTTATGGTGCAGGCGACTGTGCTCCTTCCTCCAGCGGACGGGTGGTTTCCCTCCCGCTGGTCGGGGGAGTACAGCCTACTCGACACCGGGGTTTCTCACACCCCCTTTTATTTTTATTATGTTTGGTGATAGGGGAAATCGGGAATTGTTCTTTTTCAGGTTGGGGGGTATATCTCACCTTGTTCGCTCTACTAATTGGGGCGCTCTGTTTAAGTTACGATTATGGGCTACCTCTAGCCTTCAGTTTAAGGTTTTAACAGGTGCTTGGGCTGTGGTGGACTCAGTGCACCTTCACTAGGAACCGGGGACACTATCAGTGCTCCTAGGTTCCGTTCTGGAACCCCCATATTTGGGGAATTCCAGACCTCTCTGGTTATCGGGGTGTGGAATGGTTAGACCATCCACCTCCGGGGGGGGAGGGGGTCGGGGGACCCCCCACCTCAGTTTTTGGCTCAATGGTCCTTGAAGGACGAATGTTTAAGTGTATATTACAAGCTTATAACCCCTTTCTTCTTCTTTCCCCTTTTTTTCACCCTTTATCTTCTCCTTTCTCATGCTCAAAGGAAATCTCGCTCGATCCGGGACTACATTCTTCCTCCCATCTCAGATGAAGGCCTCTCACGCAGCCTCCTCACGCAGCATTCTTGGGTACCGTTAGACCTGGGAAAAGGTAAGCACCCGCATCTTTTCACGGAATCAACCCCTCTGATCCATGACTAACGCTCACCAGCACATATCTACCCTCAAAATAGTTTCACATAACACCCAGGGCCTCAATTCCCCTGTCAAACGTAGGAAGGCCTTTCAGCAATACCATACCATGCATGCAGACGTTCTCTTATTACAAGAGACCCATTTCCCGTCCACATTTAAACCTTCTTTTCTACACCAAAGCTACCCCCAATTTTTCCTTGCATCAGCAGAAAATAAGTCCAAAGGGGTGGCAGTATGCTTCTCCAAGCACATCAGTATCTCCCAGCCGGAAACTATTATAGACCCCATGGGATGTTACGTTTTAGTCTCCGGACACATAGATGGAGAACTATATACCTTTTTGTCCTATTATGCTCCGAATAAGGGTCAAAGGCATTTTTTTGACACTCTTTTACGGACACTAAAACCACATCTCAAAGGGTCTGTCTTCATAGGAGGTGACTCCAATATTGCCTTCGATCTTACACTAGATAAACGGGCGGATGGAACTACCAAGCCCAAACGCCCTGCCAAACAGAGCACACACATAGCTAAAATACTCCATGAGGTGGGTCTCGTGGATATCTGGAGGGAGGTCAATCCACATACAAAAGACTACACGCACTTCTCAGCCCCACATAATTCTTATGCAAGGATAGATCATATATTCACTAATTCCCACACAATCCCACTACTCCAGAGTTCCAAAATAATAGAATCCCCCCTGTCTGATCATTCCATGGTCACTGTGACCACGCATAGGTCCTCAGGAGAGAGAAGCACGCCCAGATGGCGATTACAAGAATCCCTCTTGAGCGACCCAATACAATGTTCTTTGGTGGAGGAAGCCATTAAGGAATATTTCCTGATAAACGCTACGGAGGAGGTCTCCCCTCAAACAATATGGGCAGCACACAAATCTGTTATTAGGGGGAAAATCATTCAATTATCCTCAAAGCTCAAAGCGGAACGAAGGGCAGATACACGCAGGCTCACGGAGGAATTTCACCCTCTAGCCAAAGCGCACAAACGTAACCCAACGCCCGATTCATTAGCAAATATGGACAAGGCCAGGATACTACTTAACCTACACTTAACTACAGCAGCAGAACAACATCTTAGATGGACAGGTGCTAAATTTTATTCACATAAAGACAGGATAGGCTCTAAACTGGCAGTGAAACTCACTCCTAAACACCGTCCACTGGCCTTCCCCAAAATCCAGACAACCGGGGGTGACTTGACACAGAACCCGTATAAAGTTATGGACACCTTTTTACAATTTTACTCGGACCTATACAAACAGAACCGAAGGGCCCCCAACAGGATAGACGAAGACTTTTTAGCGGACCTGCAGTTACCCTTCTTGACAGATGATCATAGAGACATACTAGAAGCCCCGTTTACTCAAACGGAAGTCTTGGCTACCATTAACTCACTTAAAGTGGGGTCCTCCCCTGGTCCGGACGGCTTTTCCACCGGGTATTATAAAAAATTTGGTCCAACACTGACCCCGAACTTAGCGCGGTTCTTTAACTCTCTCAGGGACGGAGCTCAGCTAGGAACAGACCTAAATGTAGCTTATATCTCGGTCATACCCAAACCTGATAAAGACCCGTGTGAGGTGAGCAATTACAGACCAATTTCACTTATTAATAACGATGTCAAAATTATGACAAAGATTATAGCTAATAGAATGTCTGGATTCATCTCCTCCTACATCCACAAGGACCAGGTGGGCTTCATTCCCGGGAGGCAGGGCCCGGACCAGATCAGAAGATCGATAGACATTATCTCACTTTTGCAGTCACAATGGGATGGAGGTGGCCAACAAAAAGGTTACTTGCTCTCAATTGATCTACACAAAGCCTTTGATTCCATAGATTGGGATTATCTGTCTGGTACACTTGCGAGATGGGGATTTGGCCCATTTTTCCTCAATCTTATAAGCTCCCTCTATTCTAAACCCACTGCTCAGATACGTTTGATGGGGAGATACTCAGACTCCTTCCCTGTTAGCAGGGGTACCAGGCAGGGATGCCCCCTATCTCCCCTCCTATTTGCGATAGCAATTGAGACGTTATCCATCGCGCTCAGATCGAACCCTGACTTTAAGGGAGTCAAATGCGGACCACAAGAACATAAATGCGCATTATACGCAGATGACCTACTCCTCTTCGTGACATCCCCACTAACATCTACCCCGGTTATTCTTAAAACACTGAAGGCCTTTAGTGAGGTATTGGGTTTGAAAGTCAATATGAGTAAGTCAACGGCCCTGAATGTTACTGTCCCACAGGACATGATTTCACTACTATCTAAAAACTTTGAATTTGTTTGGGCCTCCGGGGCAATACCATACTTAGGCATCAAATTGACTTCTGACATAAGCCACCTCTTTAAGGCAAATTACCCCCCTATTATGCAGAAATGTAGGACAGATCTGGAAAAATGGTCGAGAAGCGGCTTATCTTGGATTGGCAGAATACACGCCATTAAGATGACTCTCCTACCGCGTTTATTGTACTTATTCCGATCCCTCCCTATCCCGATCAACAAACAGGTACTGGTTAAACTGCAATCGGACATTGTCCGCTTTGTGTGGGGCAACAAAGGATACAGATGTCCCTCTGGAACCTTATTCCACCTAAAATCACAGGGAGGTTTAGGCCTCCCGAATTTATGGAATTATTACCTGGCTGCTCAATTAGCACAGATCTCAATGGTATTCTCAAGGGGACAGAAACCAGACTGGCTCTCTATAGAAAGACAAGCTGTCCCCTTGAACACCATTGACTATTTGATGTGCTGTAACCCGAAAATCAGACCTGCAATTCTATCTCCTACGCTTTCTCACTCGGTCACTTTATGCTCACGAATATATAGTTACTCATCTCTGACCTCCTCATTGAAACCGCTAGCCCATCTGTTCCACAACTCTGCCTTTCCGCCGGGATTGAACATTAGAGCTTTTAAATGGTGGACCGATAAGGGCTTGTACCGGATTGGACACTTTCTCTCTCCTGCGGGCCCTATAACTTTATCTCACTGCAAAAATAATCTGGATATGCCTGACTCTGAGCATTTCCGTTTCTCCCAAATTGCACATTTCTTGCACTCCATCTGGCCTAACAAGACAGTACCACATACGATTACACCCTATGAACACTGGTGCTCGAACACTATGGATCAGAGGGGTGGTATCTCGCTAATTTACACAGCTCTGTCGACTAGGTGGACCAAACCCTCCTATGCTCGGAGATGGGAGGAGGATGTGGACGGCTCATGGGACACTGAGATTTGGTTTCGAGCATCGCAACGAGCTTTTAAAGGTATACTCAATGTATCTTTGATAGAAGCTAGTCTGAAAGTCTTAATGCGGTGGTACTACGTTCCTTCCAGGCTGGCCAGAATGTATGCAGGCACACCACCAGTATGCTTCAGGGGTTGTGAACTGGAGGGCACTATGCTCCACACATGGTGGTCCTGTCCGCGCATTAGATCTTTCTGGCGCAAGGTTTTTCGCACACTTAGTTCCCTGACGGGTATACTGATCACCCCACGTCACAATATAGCACTTCTGAACCACCCAATCCCCAATTTACCCAAACTCTCCCAGAAGCTCTCATTTTATATACTATTGGGAGCCAAATTAACCATAGCAAAGGCCTGGAAGAACCCCACAGTATCGTTTATAGGTTTCAGAAGAAAGGTCTCCTGGATCATGGCCCAAGAACAAATAGTCGCTAAACTTACTGATAAGAGTGAAAAATTTATAGCCACCTGGGAACCTTGGGCCACCTCATGCAACGTCTCTCTGATACCCGGAGTACAGCCTGGTTTTCTGAGTACACACATCCAACCTTCTTAGCATGGGACTATCTACACCTCTTTCTTTCACACGTTTCTATATCCTCTCCTCTCTCTTGCCTCCCTTGGCATCCTAGGGTTATTACTAGACATGTGCATTCGTTTTCGTCCGAATGCATTTTCGTCCGAATTTCAGCTATTTTCGTTATCGTTTTAACAAACGAAAACGAAAGCACAGAATCCGAAAACCGAAAGATCCGACATAAACAAATGCTTTATTTTCGTTTTCGTTGCTACAACAGTTCGATATAGATAGGAGATTTGACGTGACGCTGACAATAACAATCTGTGTCTATCGAACCTGTGGTCGAATGTGCCTTACCTTAACTCTATTAGTCCAAGATTATTCTACATAGGAGAGAAAAGATTCAACATTATAGAGAGAAAAGATTCGACATTATAGAGAGAAAAGATTCGACATAGGAGAGAAAGATTCGACATAGGAGAGAAAAGATTTGACATAGGAGAGAAAAGATTCGACATAGGAGAGAAAAGATTCGACATAGGAGAGAAAAGATTTGACATTATAGAGAGAAACGATTCGACATAGGAGAGAAAAGATTCGACATCGGAGAGAAAAGATTCGACATAGGAGAGAAAAGATTTGTTATTATAGAGAGAAAAGATTCGACATAGAGAGAAAAGATCACTGCTGGAATTGGGTGGGGGAAGTAAAATAAAAATAAAGTTGATGATGAATGTTATTGGCTGATTGTAACCAAAGAGGAGGAGCAGTAAAATAGCTAGAATGACGAAGATTCGACAAAGCATCGAAAGTTAGAAGATTCGACTGTGCAGCAAAACTGTCCGGTCAAATGCATCCGCCCATAGGCTATAGAAGAATTCTAATGTTGGTTGACTAGTAATAGTAATGAATAAATATAATTATTACTAGTCATACAACATTAGAATTCTTCTATAGCTTGTGGGCGGAACATTCGACCGGAAATGTATGATTGCAGCGTCGTACAGTTTCACTGCTCCGTCGAATCTTCTTTGAACATTCGACAGACACCATAAGCCTTCAATGACAGATTCGACCTTAATTAATTCAGATTTTCGGACGAATGCAATTTCTAACGAAAAACTAAATAAATAAAAACGAATTTCGGGAGTAACTAAATAAATTTATTTTTCGGACGAAAACGAAATTCCGAAACAAAATATTTCAGTGTGCACATGTCTAGTTATTACAACAGATGTGATCGATCTACTTTCATATACACTTAATGTATGTCACGCAATGGTATTTGTTTCGTTATGAACTTCTTAATCCTTGTTCGGAGTATAGTCCTCCTGTTTCAATACTTACTACTTTGAGATAACGTGGTTGAAATACTTTAGTTCTTCACATACACTACCATGACAAACTGATGGACACTTCCTAGGCACTGGATTCTCCACTCCCCGGGATGCAGTTTGAGCCCTTGGGGGCATCTCGGGAGTCGGGGAATCAGGGTTGGGATGGTATAGGCTTTTTACTCATCGGGTTATGGATGTTCATTACAGGATAAGGGAGGATAATGCTAGGATAATATTGATCACTGTACAGTGCAAGAGTAATCTCTGTTTATTATATTGGACCAAATGTTGCTATGGTCACTCGCTGTATTACTGTAATGTTCAGACTTATTGTTGGAGATTATCCGTATCATCTAAAATCTCAATAAAAATATTTAAACCTAGAATACAAAAAAAAAAAAAACCTTAACCCAGCTAAGGCACCAGGCCCTGACGGGTTATCCGGACTTTATTATAAGAAGTTCCAAGAAATTCTGACCCCACACCTTTGCATTTTTTTTAATGCGATCAGACAGGGTACAGCCCTGCCGAATCAAGAGAATAAAGCATTTATTCAGGTTATTCCCAAACCGGGAAAGGACCATGGTAGTTGTGAAAACTACCGCCCCATTTCATTGATCAATTTAGACTTAAAGATCATGACAAAGATACTGGCGGTCAGAATGAACTCATTCTTAGAGAAATATATTCACCCTGATCAGGCAGGATTCGTGCCGGGGTGTCAAACAACAGACCAGACGAGAAGAGTCATAGACATTATCTCAGCGGTACACTCTGACTGGAATGGGAGTGGACCAAGACAGGGGATGCTGCTTTCATTAGATATACATAAGGCGTTTGACTCCCTGTCTTGGGACTACCTCCTCTATGTCTTGGCTCGGCAGGGTTTCGGGAATCACTTTTTATCTATACTGCAAACACTTTACAGTTCCCCGACAGCGGCTCTAATGGTAAAGGGATATTACTCGGACCCCATAAAAATTTACAGAGGTACACGACAAGGATGTCCTTTGTCACCACTTCTTTTTTGCTAGCACTGGAGCCACTAGCAATTAAAATTCGGGCTTCACAAGATGTCAAAGGCATAGACTGTGGAAACATAGAACATAAATGCATACTATTTGCAGATGACATATTGATGGCAATAACATCCCCTATTACAACACTCCCTAATCTGTATGCCATACTTAAACCGTTCTCCATAATTTCAGGCTTAATCATAAATCATGAGAAATCACAGGCCATGAACATTTCTCTGAGTGGGCCCACAATCTCTACCCTGCAAAGATCCTATAAACTTACTTGGAAAATACATTCCCTTTCCTACCTGGGGATAAACCTCACTCCCTCATGGAACACACTATATTCCCAGAATTATCCTGTACTGTTTAGAACTATAATGGCAGATGTGTCGAGATGGTCACTCTGTCCGCCCTCATGGTTTGGCAGACTATACTTGGTCAAAATGAATGTATTGCCAAGAATATTGTATCTATTTAGAGCACTACCAGTAGCAATAACTAAGGGGGACCTGAAAGCACTGCAAACTAAACTATTGGCCTTTATATGGGGAAACAAGCGACCTATGGTGAATTTTCGCACGTTATATACTCCAAAGCATAAAGGGGGATTAAGTTTCCCGGACCTACTAAAATATTATCAGGCAGCACAACTAGCGAATGTCACCAGATTCCATAGTCGGGGATCTCATCCAATTTGGATGCAGATGGAAGCCACAGCATGTAAGACACACCCAATTTCATCCATTCTTTGGCTATCCCCAAAGCAAAGACCCGCAATTTTGTGCCCAGCACTTTCCATCTCCTTGAATATTTGGGACAGATTATGTAAAGCTCATGGGTTTCAATCCCAGCATACTCCTCTATCCCCACTATTGGGTAATGAAAACTTTGCCCCGGGTCTCACCCCCCGAGTATTTGCCTGGTGGACAAATAAAGGGTTAATGAGAATTGCAGACCTCTGTGACAGAGGAGGTATTATAACAAGACAGAAACTAGAGGAAGAATACCAACTACCGACCTCTGAGTTGTTTAGGTATGGTCAGATTGCACATTTCATTTACACTATGTCCAGAAACTCAGATATTACTACAATGACCCCTATGGAACATCTATGTGTACAATACGACAAGATTAAAGGGCACATTTCGGCAATATATACAACACTGATTAGCTGTAATGAAAAATTAGAATATATGAAGAGATGGGAGGCTGATATGGGTGAGATCATGGAGATGGACGAGTGGCACAAAATAGCAGAGGGAGCGACTAAATCCATTATGAATACATCATTAATTGAGGCCAATTTTAAAGTTATTATGAGATGGTATATGGTCCCAGCAAGGTTGGCAACTTTTATACCAGGAACATCCCCGCTATGTTTTCGCGGATGTGGGTATATTGGCACAATGTACCATACATGGTGGCAGTGCCCCAAGGTGAGGAGGTACTGGATTAGGGTGTATAACTTTATCTATACGCTTACCCAAGTGAACCTCCATAAATCTCAGACTCAGGCGTTGCTGGGAACCGAAATAAAACAGGTCACAAAACCCCTTAAGCAACTTATAAGATACATATTTCTAGCAGCCAAAATTATAATAGCAAAAGCATGGAAGCGAACAATAGTCCCATTCGACCAGATCAAGTACAAACTCTCCTGGATTATGCTTAATGAAAGGATGACGGCCTCAATTAATGATAGAATGCCACAATTTGATAAGGTGTGGAATCCTTGGATCCAATACCTGTCTGAAGGTTCTAGAGAGGTGCTGATATAGACAGTTCGGGGGGGGCAGGGGGCAGAGATTGAATTACAAGAGTCCTCTTCTTCTTTACTTCTTCTTCCTTTCATCTGACTTAATTTCATCTTTCTAGTCTTTCCTCTACTTTCTATGGTACTAGCAATGTTATAGATAGCTGATAGGCTGGCTCCATACCTTTAAAAGTTGGCATCAAATGCAAATGTAGGGAGCCAGACATATAGTAATGAAACTGTTATAATAAGTTATAATTTGTGTTTATTTTGATAACATGGAAATTTGTAAAAATTGAAATAAAAACTATTGAAACAAAAAAGAGTATTCTACCTCTCTTTTTCTACAAGAGTTATGTGATGACCCTTCAGTGCTACATGTTCTTTCTTCACAACACGAAAATTTTCTATGGACACTGTATGGACTCATTATATTGATATTATTTATCACTTTGGTTTGATTGGAGGCCCAAATTATTGGGCTTCATTTCTTCACTTAGCGCTACATCTTCATTCCATGTTTATTAATTTTAGTCACATTTTATGTAGCAGCTTTATTTTTATTCACTATTTTAGATTAGCACAGTATTTTCTCTCTTTATATTTAGTGTTTAACATGCCGTGCGCCAGGTCCATAGTGGCGCACTGAGCGCCTCCGCCCGTCCGCCGACAACACTATAGTAAATGGGAAATAGGGCTGCGCTACCGGCGGTAATGTTTTGTAAATACCAAAACAGCCATTGCGCACGCAGATGCGCCAATACTTATGGCGCAAACGTTTCATAAATCAGCCCCACTGTGTGCATCTTCAAAATTTGTCTTTTAAAATGCGTAAAAAAAATTGAAATAGCTCCAAAAAATTCTAAAATGGTGGCATTTTGTTGTTATTTAAATTCTCCCTAATACATCAATCATGTTCCTGATTTTTTGTTCAACATCATTGGTTTTTTGCTTTATGATGTCTAAATCCCGACTACACACCATTTTGTCCTGGATTAGTATTTGTGCACTTGCATTGGTGAAATGAGGAGATTCTTCTTCCACAACCAGCACATCACCTAAAATAAAAATACACACCATGTTTTATAAATATGCAGGCATACATATATTACCTGAAGCTGTGGTGTCAAACACTGACCTGTTGTCGTCACTATTTCGCCCACTTCATCCAACTCTCCTTCCTCCACATCCTCAGGTTGTGGTGTGCTGAGTTCCCCTTCTTCATGAGGTGTGGGGTTCCTGGTGTCCTCATATTTCCTGAGTCTTTTCTCCCCTATGAGAATGAAACAAAAGGTATACTTAGCACACAGATATTTGAGGCCAGAAATAGGAATATGAAACATTGCTTGGAAGTGGGGTACAATTGTCTGTTTTGGCAGAGTTCCAAGCTGAAGACATGATTTTTTCCCTTATCAAAGATGGAATACTTACCTTTTTTGGACAAGTTTCACACATGGAGACATCCCAAGTATCCATTGGAGCACCTGTGTGGGACACCCTAAAAAGGTTGTTCTGGTGTCCCACACTAGTGCTCCTGAGTCCAGATGTGTAAACAGCTGCTGAGTGTCCTCTCCTTACATTACACTGAATCAAGTTTGCATTTCATTCTAGTTACAAACACATCTAGACAACAATGAACTAAACTTCTTTTAATACAAATTATAATGACGAAATGTAGTTAACCCTGTATCTGCCAAAAACATTGTATTTAGTGGGCAAGCGAATAATGTTTACTGCGACCGATTACTGTGCCCACGAACCTGAAAGTTGCCATTTTTAACTGTACAACAGTAAAGAAAAGCACATGGAGCAACATGCAAGTAATAATATTAATAGGAACACAGGACAAATATTTACTTTTTAGACGCAGTTTCCTGATCCTTCTGTACTGATCGTGCTCCCTCAATTTCAGGTCTGACCAGCGTTTCCTCAATTGCTCCTTGGATCGTCGTACCCCAAAATTTCTGTGCAGACTTCTCACAACTTTAGACATGATCTTGGCCTTTCTCACATTAGGGTTGGTGTACGGTCCATGCTTCCCGTCATAGTCGGTCCTCTTCAAGATGTCCACCATCTCCACCATCTCTACAAAGGACATATTTGAGACCTTATATCTCCTCCTGGATCGGGACATTTCTGGCTCCGGGCTTTCCTCTTTGTTACTGCTATTACGCACCTGCTGTGTCTCCGCCATGTTCCTCTCCCACTGAGATGAAAGAGAAGGGGCGGGGAATATACTAGAATGAACGTTAGAGGCGGGCGGTGTATGCAGTTTCACGCATGCACAGTGTATATAAAGATAACACGCATGTGTCGTACCTACGTTCTGTGTGCGGAGGAAGGAGTAACAGAAGCGCCGATCATTCTAACGAAGGTAAAATTTAAACTTGGGGCATTAGTGGCCTATACTGCTTCTAGATTGAGGCCTATATTGGGATAAGATTATGAGAGTTTAGGCTGACATTAGTGTTTTTGTCTTGTGTTTTGTCTTGCAGCAAATATGAAACAGTTTAAGGACCCTGAATTCATGGGCAGGTTCATAGACAGGTACAGGGAGCTTTGTGGGAGGTTAAAAACTCTGGAGAAACTGCTGGAATTAGTGAAGACACAGGTCCTCGACACAGACATCGCGTTTATGGAAAAGAAAATTGGTAGCTTGAGGAGCACGTATAGGAAGGAGCTTAATAAGGTCCAGAAATCCCTCAAATCAGGAGCAGCAGCAGCGGACATGTATGTACCCAGTCTGTGGTACTACAACAGAATGTGGTTTCTGGAAGACCCGATTGAAGCCAGGGAATCACTTTCCACACTTCCCTCCACCCTTCCCTCCACCCTTCTCTCAACTGAAGCTGAGGCTTCTGAGGACCAACCTGGGCCTTACATCCTGGAAGAAGTGGAGGAGCCCAGCTGGATCCAGGTATAGTATTTTTATACATATTTATTGTCCTAAAATTAATGATGTTAAATAGATGTTCTTATTGATAACAAATTAACCAGTTAACAACCACCTGCCGACAAATAACGTCGACAAGGTGGTTGCTTAACTCTGGGAGGACGTTATATGACGTCCTCCCAGAATCGGCTGATAGCGGCCGTTTACCACGTGATCGCTCCGTCAAATGATGGTTCCTCTCTCCCCTCTCTGTACCGATCGGTACAGTGTGAGAGGAGAGGGGGAGAGAGCGGATGGCAGCAGCAGCACTGTGGGCTGGATCTGTGACAATTGCAGTCACAGATCCAGCCATCCATCCATCCCTGCTCAGCCATCCCTGTGCAATACCCTGCCAATACTCTGCAAAATACCCTACCAATACTCTGCAAAATACCCTGCAATACACTGGTGCAATACTCTGCAATACCCTGGTGCAATACTCTGCAATACCCTGGTGCAATACTCTGCAATACCCTGCGCAATACTCTGCAATACCCTGCGCAATACTCTGCAATACCCTGCAATACCCTGGTGCAATACTCTGCAATACCCTGGTACAATACTCTGCAATACCCTGCGCAATACTCTGCAATACCCTGCGCAATACCCTGCAAAATACTCTGCAATACCCTGCGCAATACTCTGCAATACCCTGCGCAATACTCTGCAAAATACTCTGCAATACCCTGCGCAATACTCTGCAATACCCTGCACAATACTCTGCAATACCCTGCGCAATACCCTGCACAATACTCTGCAATACCCTGCACAATACTCTGCATCACCCTGCGCAATACTCTGCAAAATACTCTGCAAAATACTCTGCAAAATACTCTGCAATACCCTGCGCAATACTCTGCAATACCCTGCGCAATACTCTGCAATACCCTGCACAATACTCTGCAATACCCTGCACAATACACCCTGTGCAATACTCTGCAATACCCTGCGCAATACTCTGCAATACCCTGTGCAATACCCCATGCAATACCCTGCCATACTCCGCAATACCTTGCCATACTCCGCAATGCCCTGCCATACTCCGCAATGCCCTGCCATACTCCGCAATGCCCTGCAATACTCCGCAATACCCAGCAATACTCCGCAATGCCCGGCAATACTCCGCAATGCCCGGCAATACTCTGCAATAACCACTTCCCGCCCGCCGGCCGTCATATGACGTCCTTGACTTTGTGCGGGGATATCTGAATGATGCTTGCAGCTACAGGCATCATTCAGATATTAGCTTTTTCAACCGGCGATTCCCTACACCATAACAACAATCATAGTGGCTGTTCCGCTGCTTGATCATTCTTACGGGAGGCGAGAGGGGATGTCCCCCCCGCCGCCCTCCGGTGCTTCTACCGACTCACCGCTACCATCAAAGCCAGGATTGTTTTTTGTTTTTTTTGTTTTTTTTCAGGCTTCCCAGCCTAGAGGTGGGATGTGGGGTCTTATTGACCCCATATCTCACTGTAAAGAGGACCTGTCATGCCATATTCCTATTACAAGGGATGTTTACGTTCCTTGTAATAGGTATAAAAGTGATCAAAAAAAATTTGGGGGCGGAAAAACATGTCAAACTAAAATAAATAAAGTAAAATGAACAATAAAAAAAAAAAAAATTTTTTAAAGCGCCCCTGTCCCCGTGAGCTCGCATACAGAAGCGAACGCATACGTAAGTCCCGCTCACATATGAAAACGGTTTTCAAACCACACATGTGAGGTATCGCCGCGAACGTTAGAGCGAGAGCAATCATTTTGGCCCTAGACCTCCTCTGTAACTCAAAACATGTAACCAGTAAAAATATTTAAAGCGTCGCCTATGGGGATTTTTTAAGTAGCGAAGTTTGGCGCCATTCCACAAGCGTGTGCAATTTTTAAGGGTGACATGTTAGGTATCTATTTACTCGGCGTAACTTCATCTTTCACATTATGCAAAAACATTGTGCTAACTTTACTGTTTTTTTTTTTTTAACCACAAAACATTTTTTTTCCGTAAAAAACGCGTTAAAAAAAATTGCTGCGCAAATATCGTGCGAGATAAAAAGTTGCAACAACCACCATTATAGTCTCTAAGGTCTTTGCTAAAAAAACATATATAATGTTTTGGGGTTCTATGTAATTTTATAGCAAATAAATGATGATTTATTTGCTATAAAATTAGGAGAGAAATGTCAGAATTGGCCTCGGTGCTCCAGAACGCCTGAAGGGGCTCCCTGCATGTTGGGCCTCTGTATGTGGCCACGCTGTGTAAAAGTCTCACACATGTGGTATCGCCATACTCGGGAGGAATAGCAGAATGTGTTTTGGGGTGTAATTTGTGGTATGCATATGCTGGGTGTGAGAAATAACCTGCTAATATGACAATTTTGTGAAGAAAAAAAAAAGAGAAAAAAAAAATCTTGATTTTGCAAAGAATTGTGGGAAAAAATGACAACTTCAAAAAACTCACAATGCCTCTTTCTGAATACCTTGGAATGTCTTCTTTCCAAAAAGGGGTCATTTGGGGGGTATTTGTACTTTTCTGGAATGTTGGGGTCTCAAGAAATGAGATAGGCCGTCAGTACTTCAGGTGTGATCAATTTTCAGATATTGGCACCATAGCTTGTGGACTCTATAACTTTCACAAAGACCAAATAATATGCACCAATTTGTACTTATTTTTACCAAAGATATGTAGCAGTATAAATGTTGGCCAAAATTTATGAAGAAAAAATAGTAATTTGCAAAATTTTATAACGGAAACGAAAAAAAACCAATTTTTTTACAGAATTTTCAGTCTTTTTTCTCTTATAGCGCAAAAAATAAAAAACCCAACAGTGATTAAATACCACCAAAAGAAAGCTCTATTTGGTGTGAAAAAAAGGACAAAAAATTCATATGGGTACAGTGTTGTATGACTGAGTGATTGTCATTCAAAATGTGAGAGCACCGAAAGCTGAAAATTGGTCTGGTTATTAAGGGGGTTTAAGTGCCCAGTGGTCAAGTGGTTAATGATTAAACAAAAAGCGTTTGACATATCAATAGACAGTAATGGCCAAAAATGATTGGGACAAGAATGAAAAATGCTGGGGTCAGAATGATAGTCTTTTCTATTTATTAACATTCAATTTGAGCTGAAAATTGTGTGTGATTGATGAACGAAAAACTAAAACTAGGTCCCTTTTTTATACACAGTAAAGCCTCAGCCAGGATGAGGGTCTGGAAAGTGGCAGGCAGGAGGTGGCAGGGGGAAGTGTCAGCCAGGAGGTGGCCCGGGCCCAGTGGCTGCCAGGAAGTGGCCGGGCCCAGTGACCTGACCCAATCCCAGGTGCCTCCCCTCCGCCTTCCAACAAAAAGGGCCAGGAAGGGGAGGAACGTGGATGAGGCAGCACTTGCCCTCATTCGGGATGCTCATGCGACCCTGAGAGAACACCCCAGCGCTCAAGAGGGCTATGCCTGCATAGTAGCAGCGAAAATGCAGCAAATGGAGGAGGGCCAATGCCTCCTCTGTGAGAACCTCATTCTACAGACCCTAAATAAGGGGTTGATGGGCCAACTGACTTAAAATACACACCTTTCTGAGTTCGTCCATCCTCCTCCACCTCCTGCCACAACTCGACGAGCAAAGCCACAACGTGGAGGGAAGACAAGAAAGTGATGGCCTGGCTTCAGTCTGGTCTGACAGAAGACGCAGGCTGTTGTAGTACCACAGACTGGGGACATATGTCATCTGCTGCTGTTCATGATCTCTGGGAGTCCTTGACCAGATTGTGCTCCCTATTATATGGACTTCTCAGGCTACCAATTTTTTTTTCCAAAGAGTTGATGTCTGCCCTGAGGTCCTAACGCTTTGCAAATTCCAACAGTTTCTCCAGGGTTGCCTTCCTCTTTATTTTGTTATTAGCAGGAATAAATGGATTTTTTTTTCTGAAAATACTTGCCTATGTGTTTTTCTTTAAATAGGACAGTTTGTGAGTAGGCAGGTACATTTCAAAAATACAATGTTAAAGTAACAAGGGACACCAACCAACCTCCTTGAGGTTAAAAAAATACAAGATAATAATGTTGTTGTGGTAACTTGACACACAAAAAAATAATATGGAGATCACTAGAAAATAATTCTAAACATTATTATGGAGATCTGGCTTTAAAAAAAAATAAAGATTATTCATGAGATCACGAGAAATAAAGAAATACGTTTGTCAGAACTCTGTGTGAATATCAGCAGCAAAATAAAGGGATTTTTATAACAGCTTACCTGTAAAATCCTTTTCTTGGAGTACATCACGGGACACAGAGCGACTTAGTCATTACTAATGGGTTATATAGATTACCTTCAGGTGCTGGCACTGGCCAATTCCAAACCGGAAGTACCCTCCCCTATATAAGCCCCTCCCATCCGGGAGCACCTCAGTTTTGTAGCCAAGCAATAAGTGTCCCAAAAAGAGGGGTGGGAGCTCTGTGTCCCGTGATGTACTCCAAGAAAAGGATTTTACAGGTAAGCTGTTATAAAAATCCCTTTTTCTTTTTCGTACATCACGGGACACAGAGCGACTTAGTCATTACTAATGGGACGTCCCAAAGCAATGCCAAATTAGGGGAGGGATACATAAGCTGGGCGCCATCAGGCATGAGGATCTTTTGCGGCCTGCAACACACTGCGCCCAAAGGCGACATCCTCCTGACTTCTAACGTCTACCTGGTAGAATCTAGTAAACGTGTGTACCGAAGACCATGTTGCGGCCTTATATACTTGAGCCAGGGAGGCCTGGTGATGCACTGCCCATGAAGTTCCAACTGCTCTTGTGGAGTGCGCCCTAACTTTGAACGGAGGCGGTCTCTTTCTCAAGCCATAGGCTTGTATTATGACCTGTCGAATCCACTTGGCTAAAGTGGATTTTGATGCTGCCTGACCCCTTTTAGGGCCTTCCGGCAGAATAAACAAAGTATCCGTTCTGCGAATCTGAGCAGTGGCTTTTAGATAAGCTTTAACTGCTCTTACTACATCCAAAGAATGTAATAACTTTTCCTCTACCGAGCTAGGTTTGGGGAAAAAAGAAGGAAGAACCGCATCTTGGTTCAAATGAAACCTCGATACCACCTTGGGAAGAAAGGCTGGATGAGGACGTAATACTACTCTGTCCTTATGGACAACCAGATATGGCTCCTTACAGGACAAGGCGGATAATTCCGATACTCTTTTAGCCGAACAAACGGCTACTAAGAAAATCAATTTCCTGGTGAGAAGAACCAACGAAATGTGTTGCAATGGTTCAAACGGTTGTTTCTGTAGAACTGACAGAACCAGGTTTAAGTCCCAAGGACATATGGGAATACTAACCGGAGGGCTAATATGCATCACTCCTTGTATGAAAGCTTTGACTAGTGAATGCGAAGCCAAGGGCCTTTGAAAAAATATTGACAAGGCCGAAATCTGACCCTTGATAGTACTCAAGGCCAGCTTCCTATCTACAGCCCACTGTAGGAAGTCCAAAATCCTCCCTATCACGTACTTACGTGGATGCCATTTCTTGGCCTCACACCACGTAATGTACGCTTTCCAGATCCTATAATAGATCTGCCTGGATACCGGCTTCCTGGCATTGATCATGGTAGATACCACAGAATTAGAGAGCCCTCTCTTTTTCAGAATGTGGGCTTCAATAGCCAGGCCGTCAAACCTAGGGCTGGTAAGGAAGGGTGGTATATCGGTCCCTGCGACAGCAGGTCCGGACGATGTGGGAGGGTCCAAGGACTCCTCACTGACATTTTTACAATCTCCGCGTACCATGCCCTTCGGGGCCACGCTGGAGCCACCAGAATCACTGGTTTCTTTTCTACCCTGATTCTGCGGAGTAATCGTGGTAACAATTGTGGCGGTGGGAATGCATATATCAGCTTGAACTGATCCCAAGGGAACACTAGGGCATCCGAGCCGCAAGCTAGAGGATCCCTTGTGCAAGACACAAATCTGTCCACCTTTGCGTTGAATCTGGATGCTAGCAGATCTACATCCGGTGTTCCCCACCGCTGGCATATTGCCTGGAAAACCTCGGGGTGAAGAGACCATTCCCCCGGGCATAATTGTTGGCAACTTAAAAAGTCCGCTCTCCAATTTTCCACTCCTGGGATGAAAACCGCGGATATGGCTGGGACATATTTTTCTGCCCACTCCAGGATGCAATTTGCTTCCCTCTGGGCTGCACGACTCCTGGTGCCACCCTGGTGATTGATATATGCCACTGCTGTGGCATTGTCTGATTGAATTCTGACAGGGGACCCTTGGAGTTTGGATGTCCAAGCTACTAGGGCATACCGGGCTGCTCGTATCTCTAAGAGATTGATGGGCAGGGCCTTTTCTGCTTCTGACCACTTGCCCTGGAGAGACCATTGCTCCAGTACTGCCCCCCAGCCTATGAGGCTGGCATCTGTAGTGACTACCTTCCAAGAAACCGGATTGAAGGGTTTCCCTTTTTCCAGATTCTGGGGCACCAACCACCAATGGAGGCTCTTGCGAACGGAAGGGGACAGGGACATTGGTAAGTCTAAAGCCTGAACTTTTTTGTTCCAGGCTGACAGTATGGCCCTTTGCAAATTCCTTGAATGGAATTGACCGTAGGGTACCGCTTCGAATGAAGCCACCATTTTTCCCAGCAGCCTCATGCAGAGGCGTATGGATGGTTTTCTTTTTGTACCCACTAAGTGGGTCAAATCTTTTAAAGACGACACCTTCTCTGGAGGTAAGAAAATCTTTCTCTGATTTGAATCCAGCCTTAGCCCCAAGTATTCCAGACTTTTGACTGGTCTTAGAGCTGACTTGTCCCGGTTGATAATCCAACCGTGATATTCCAGATACTTGTCTTGTGAATAGCTACTTCCAGCTTTTCCACTGAGTGGTCTATTAGTAGCAGGTCGTCTAGATATGCCATTATCGTTACACCCTGTGTTCTTAGATTGGCCAATAATGGGGCCAGAATTTTTGTGAACACTCGTGGTGCTGTGGCCAGACCGAAAGGTAAGGCTCTGAACTGAAAATGGCGCCCTTCTACTGCAAAGCGTAGAAATTTCTGGTGGGCCGGAAAGATGGGAATATGCAGATAAGCATCCCTTATGTCGATCGAGGCTAACCATTCCTGCCCTTGTAGGGCGGTGGCCACCGATCGGATCGACTCCATCCGAAAAGTCCTGATATTTAGGAACTTGTTTAGCCCTTTTAGATTTAATATGGGCCTCACGTCCCCATTTGGTTTGGGGACTGTGAAAAGGTTAGAGTAAAACCCGAATCCGCTTTCTTCCAGGGGAACCTTCATGATTACACCTTGGAGCAATAGTTGTTCTAGTGCCAGAAGGAGGGATCCTCTCTTCTGGGGATCTCTTGGCACGTTTGACCTCATAAATTGGGCAGGAGGAGTGCCTTTTAACTCCAGCTTGTATCCCAGACTTACTGCGGAGAGCACCCATCTGTCTCTGATGGTGTCCCGCCAGGTCTCTGTGAACAACTGAAGTCTTCCCCCCACCCGATTGAGTGGGGGCAACGCTTCATGCCTTGGGGGGAGGTTTTGTACCTCTCTTGATCCAGGGCTTCTTGTTACCCTGTGATTGTCCCTGATTTCTGCCCCCTGAATTTGACCGCGGAGGCCGTCGGAACTGCTTCACAGCCGATGTGCCCGGGACTGGAGAAGTAGGCCTCTTAAAAGAAGGACTTCTACCCTTGTTCTTAACCGGTAAGAGTGAACTTTTACCGGCAGAAATTTTCTGGATATATTTGTCCAGATCTTCTCCAAATAAGCGTTCTCCATGAAATGGGAAGCTAACCAGCAGTTTTTTACAGGGAGCTTCAGCAGACCAGTTTTTGAGCCACAGAAGCCTACGCATATGTACTATAGACAGCGTAAAGCGGGAGGCCTGTTGGATTGTATCCTTTATGGCGTCCACCGCAAAACACAAGGCTCTAGGCAGGTCAGCTAGGGCAAGAGCCTGCTGATCTGGTAAGTCCCTTAAGACTTGTTTC